>NW_004624797.1:10378027-10388783 GCF_000247695.1 Heterocephalus glaber
CACCCCCTGTTCCTGGGTAGGAAGAACCAATATAGTGAAAATGGCCATACTTCCAAAACTGCTATACAGATTCAATGCAATCCCAATTGAAATCCCAACAGCATATTTCACAGAACTAGAGAAAGAAATCCAAAAGTTCATCTGGAACCAGAAGAGACCTAGAATAGCAAAAGCAATTCTAGGCAACAGGGAAATGGGGCAGGGGGTATCAAAATTCTCAACTTCAAACTGTACTTCAATGAAGTTTTTAATCTTCTGGATATCTTTTTGTATCTGTTTTATGGATTCCATTCGTTTCCTATGCTGGGATTCCAGCATGTTCCTCAGGTCCTCTATTTTTTTTATCTGTATCCCCTCTAGAGTTATTAATCATGTCTTTCGCTATGGATATGATCTCTGTTGTTATCTGAGAAATTATTTCTGATTTTACATTTTTCAGATCCTCTTTCATTGCCAGTTCAGGGAGTCCAGGTAATTGAGTATTAGATTGTTCCATCTCATTGCACTTTGGAGTTACCTTTGGTGATCTGAAAGTCTGGTTTTGAACCTTGTTTAGGTGTCTTTTCATTTTAACCAATGTAGTCTGCTGTGCCCTTATTAAGGTGACTCTTTGCTCTCCCAGTGGGGTCCAATACTCAATAAGCTTCAGAGAGGTCTTCTCTCTGCTGCTCACCACTGCACCAATACCTAGGTTCAGAATGATGGCCTTCTGGATCCCTATCCTGATATGTTGTCCAGGAGGGCTTCTGGCTGGGGCTTGCACACACTTATTGATGGTATCTGGGTGGGCCTCTGGTTGGGGCCTGTGCACCTGTGCAGCTTTTTTCCAGGTGGGTCATTGGTTGGGGCCTGCACACCCAGTACACTGCTGTCCAGGCAGGCTTCTGGCTGGGTTCTGTGTGCTGAGTCACAGGTGTCCTGGCATGCTTCTGGCTGGAGCCTGTGCACACTTACTGAAGCTATCTGGTTGGGCCTCTGGCTGGGGCCCATACACGTTTGAAGCTGTTTTCCAGGCAGGCCTTTGGCTGGGGCTTACACACCCAGTCCACTGCTGTCCAGGTGGGCTTCTGGCTGGGGTCTGTGTGCATTTACAGATGGTCTCTGGGAGGGCTTCTGGCTGGAGCCTCTTTCATTTTTAATAGAAGTGTTTAGTGGTAAAAATTTCCTTTTCAACAGTGGTTTAACTGCTTACCACAAATTTTAATATGTTGTAGTTTTATTTTAATTGAGTTCACGGTATTTTACTTTTCTTTACAACTCTTTGAGCCATGGATTTATTCATTTATTTATTTTTGGTACTGGGGATCAAACTTGGGACCTTGTGCTTGTGAGGCAGGTGGTGGAACCACTGAGCTAAATCCCCAGCCCAGAGCCATGGATTATTTAAACAAGTGTTCTTTTAGTTTCCAAGGGTTCAGATATTTACCTGTTATCTTTCCATTAATGATTTCTGATTTGATTCCATTGTGGTTAGTGACTACACTTTGTACAAGATTTAATTATCTTCAATTTATCAAATCTTTTTATTTGTGTAGTCCTAAAATCTCAGGGCCTTCATACTGAGTTGCATCTCTGGCCCTTTTTTTTTTAATTTTGAGAGAGGGTCCACTAAGTTACTAAATTTCCCAGGCTGGGCTAGAACTTGCAATCCTCCTGCCTCAGCCTCCAAAAGTGCTGGGATTATAGGCATGCACCACCATACCCAGCTTTACATCTTGTTTTGTGTGTCAGAATATGAACTATCTTCGTGAATGCTCCACAAGATCTTGAAAAGAATGTTATTCTGCTGTAGTTGGGTGCACTATAACTATACATGTCAGATCCTGTTACTTGATTGTGTTTTTCAGATCTTGTATATCCTGGATGATAATTTTTTTGTCTAGTAATTGTATCCATTGTTGAGAGAGTGGTCTTAAAGTCTTCAACTAAAAGTAGAGCTGTCTCTGTTTCTCCTGTTAGCTTTGTCCATTTTTTTTGTTTCGTATATTTTTCAAGTTCTTTATTTTGGTGCATACAGTGTAAGGCTTTTACATTCTAAGTTAGATCATACTTTTTCTCTGCCAGAAAATCTCATAATGGTTCTCTGTTTCATTCAGAACAGACAGAGGGTGAATGGTCAGCAAAGCCAAAAATACCTACTACAGTATCTGACCCTTTACAGAAAATGTTTGCTGAACTCTGAATTTAGCCAATAGCAAGACCCTGAGATTCATCTGGTGCTGCCTACCAAGTGACACAGAAAGTTTGCAGCTGAAAATAATTCATTATTTTCCTACTGGTTCTGTAGATCAGGTGGCCTAAGCTGAGAATTTCTCATTTAGTTTCTTTCATGCAGTTACAATCTGATTACAGCTGGAGATATAGCTGGGATGGACATTCAAGATGGAAAGATGTACAGTAATTAATTCTGATTGAGTTAAAGACAAACTACAATTGTATAGAAGCAATATGAGGTGAATAAAAATCAGTTTAGTAGGTTTTCCTAGCAAGGACTTTCAGGGCAACTGAAGCCAACTGTGTTTTTCACTCATGCCCAGGTTATAGATAATTATATTGAGGCTCAGAGCATTTGGAGAAGCTACTGAAGTTCAGTGTCTATGTCATCATGTTGGCATGACATTAGCCAGCTTGCTGTAGCTATGTGACCAATTCCAAGGGAAAGAGGGGTATAGGGCTGAGGGGATGCTTTGAGGGAGCTGATAGAGTAAAGCATACTGTCCTTTCATAGAGTCTTTCCTTATTCTCTGGAGTTTACTCAAGTGCCTTAAATACTACATAAATATTTAGGCCTTACAGACACCTAGATCCTTGCCATTATGTCTTATAGGCTTCTCAGGTTTTTTTTATATTCTAACTCTGAATTCCAAGTGAACTCTGAAAACCTTGAAGACAGGCATGCCATTTGTAATTTCTTTCATTTATTTTGGCCTTGGCCTTGAGATATCTCATATACGTGCTAATGTGCTAATGCACAACAGATAAGAAAAGTTTTGGATGTATTCAAATGCCTCTGAATTTCTTGTATACTAGGCATTCTCTCTCTCCTTCCCTCTCTCTCTTGCTGTCTCTCTTACTCTATCTCTATCTCTCCCTCCTTCCCCCCTTTGTCTTCATCTCCTTCTCCCTTTTCCGACTTGATGAACATGTTGTTCTCAATGGGGTCTACGTGTGTTAAAGAAAAAATTATTTACTAAAACTTGCTAAACATGATAAGGCAAGAGATTTTTTCAGGGGGACTAGTGTGATAGGTATAAGGAGAATTACAATGGAGTTTTTGCAGTATTTAAGAAGGATTGTGCCCAAATCCAAATACAAGAAGGAAAAGTGGGAATTCTCATCCAAGGAGCAGGGTGGAGATCAGTGAATGGAAAATTATTAGGGAAGAACTGAAGTAAAGGAGCTTTCTGGCTAAAGTGGCCTAACAGGATTCTTGCTGCAGAAAGGCCAGGGTAATGGAACATCACCTGAAGGGTGGTGGAGATGAGAAACCTGATCAGATATTGAGGGTGATCGGATATTGAGGATGGGGACTTCTGGTTTAACCACTTAGTAGGAGTAGTGCTAAAATTGGGCCCTAGAAAAACAGATATGGAAATCCAAAAGTTGAGGCTTATTTTAGAAGATTTAGAGAAGCCTGATTAAAGTTTGATTAAGGAGAGATTCTTTGTTTAATGTTACTTCTTGAAGGACATCTTCCCTGATCTCTCAAGTACAGATTGCATACCTCTCTTTTGTGTTCCATAGCACTCTCTATTTACTCCTTAATAGTTATTTTCTCACTGTCCTCTAATGTAATTACATACTTGTCTGTCTCCTCTCAACTACAGTGCTTTAGGGCACAGACTGTATCTGTTGTCAATTTGTTTCCTCATGTATTTGCAAGAAGTCTGACACAGCAAATGATTACACTCTCCAATGATCCCCACTTTGTAAGTCAGCTAGAATCAGTTGTTCAATGGGCAAGTGATGGGACAGTAGACAAGGAACACATGTCCCTTCTGAAAAACTGAAGAACTATTGCTGGTCTCGCCCCATAACCCCATTTGCAAGAACCAAAAGGCTCCTTTATAAGGCTCCATTCATATACTGCTCCATTTTCTAAGCCTGCCACCACCAGCACTGTAAGCACTGCATGTCTAACACCTTCCTTTGCTTCAGAGCCTCCAAAAATACAGGAGCCACTCCATAGCACTGGAAAATGTTTGCCATCTTCTGAACTGGGAAGTCTGATCTGGGTTTTGTGAGAAAAGGATAGGAGTGTGTTACCTCTGAGGTGCCACTCAATCAATCCTAAGGCAACTTAGATTCTTGAGAGATGACTGGCTCCCTAAGGGAATTTGTCAAGCAGTATGATTATGATTAAATCACCAGTCTACACCTCAGCGAACATGACCCAGAAAAACATTGTACAGTATGTCATGAAGTAGCTGCAAGGTAGTAGACATCAACGGTCCCATTCAATTAATTCTTGGAAACACAGCCAGAATTAATGGAGAACTTGTTGAAAGTTGATCAACACCTTTTGGAAGGTGAAATCCTTTTCTGTTCCCATTAAGTTTTGTTAAGACCATTAGTGGAAATTGGAAGAGAGAAATATGATCCTTCTTGTGTAGATTCAGAGGCTGAGAAGATGGACGAGATGGAAATACACTGGCAGCTGACATAAGCACCTCGGTGGGGAGTGAAAACTAAAGATTGAAAATTGACAAATGGGTCAAAGTGGCAGAGATGAAGACAGAAAAGGATGGAGTTGTAGTGTGAGATCCAACTTAGCAAAACCAGCACCATGTTGTGAACATTCTCCTCCATTTTGCAAATATGTGACTTCCAGCTGCACTCTGTCTTTCAGGAGAAAACCCCACCCCTAACTGATAAACAGAAACTGTGTTTCAGGTGATCTGCAACAAACCGTGACCCAGGGGAATGGGAGGAACTAACTGTGCTTATCCTGGCTTCTGTAACAAGCTTCTGCAACAATCCATAACCCAGGGGAATGGGAGGAGGGACTTCTTCTGTGGTTTTTCCCTTTAAATATGCAGTCCTCATTTCAGTTGGGGTCTTTGTCCTCCGACTTGGTTGGAGTGTACATGGGTCCCGGCCAGAAAATAAAGTTCTCCAGTAAGATCCCAGGACTGTGTAGTGCTTTGAGAGTTTGTCGCTAATCTAATTTTGGGACGAGGTCCAACAGTAGTTTGCATGCAAAGATGTTGAGGAAAAGGAATGAGAGCATCAATAATCCAACAGGGTCACCTACACTGAGGGCCAGACATGGATTACTCAGAAGGTGGCTAAAATTTGTTAGGTGGGAGAGCAGGGAGATTTTGGTGAAAGATGAAGAGATCACTTTCCAGCTATTGAAAGGCATAAATGGTCTAGTCTTTCCAGGGAATCAGGTTGCCAAAAAGAAATACTCCAGATTAGAAGTTAGGAGGTCTGAGACATTTGTTTACTCGGTTACAAAGTGACTGACGTCAACCATCCCCATCCCACAGCTGGTTGAATTCATCCATGTTACTAATATGAAATTTCTTTGAAAGCTCTCAAGCTATACAAATGCAAGGAATTATCATCATGATCATCCAGCTCAATCAAGAAGAAAAGAATATTGCTGTAAGGAAATATGTGAGATTTTAATTATTTCCTCTGATGGAGGTGAACATGTTTGCAGATAATCTGGAACAGCAACAGTGCCCAAATGATTTAACTTGGACTTCAGAGATACACACCATATTTTGATGTAGGAAGATAGAGGGATGTGGGATGTGCATTGGCATGGAGAATATGACTTGCAAGTTCCCCTGACATTTTAGCTTGGCTCAGATCAGGAAGCCCCAACAGTGGCAAGTGGACCACCAGGAAGTAATGATTAAATGTCTAGGAACATTGTAAGCTGCAGAGCCAGCCCAGGATCTCCAAGCCAGGAGTAGTACTCAAGGGTTGGCAATTTTTTGCCTACTGACCTGAGTTGGAAAAATTAGATGAGGGCTTTTTCACAGGATCCACCTGACTCTATAGCTGTTACAGTACTTGAATGCTGGGTTCATGCTAAGTACTGAGGTGAGCATTTTACCTGCACCATCTCGTTTAGTCCTCACCACCACCCTGTGGAGCTAGATACTATTATCTCCATTTTACAGATAAGGAAATTTAGGCTAAGGAAGGTTAATAACTTGTCTAATGTCACATCACCAGGTAAAAGACCAGACCTAGTATTAAATTAAGATTTTAACTCCAGAGCCTGTGCATGGCACCACTATACAATATTTCTATATGCATAGTCCAAATGAACTTGAGGCTCTGGGAAGGAAAGAGACGTGACCTTCAAAAGTCCATTCAACTAGTTAGTGGTCCTACATAACATTTATTCTTGGAATGGATGCAGTATGTTTATAGCAAAGTGACTGGGTTGTTAATTGATCAGTGCAGGCTGCTGCTCAAGGTTACAAATTCCTTTTTATTTATTTCCCCTATTCTCCTGACATTTGTGGGTCTTCCTCCCAATCCATCCTCTTGTGCTGGGACAACTGGATAATCACATTCAAAGGAATGAAGTCACATCTTGCTGTGGTTTAAATGTGTGTCCCCCAAAGCCTGTGTTGGAAACTTAATCCCCAATGTAATAGTGCTGGGAGGTAGAGTCCTCTGGGAGGTATTTAGGTCATGAGGTCTCCACCTTCAGAATTGGGTTAATGCCGATTACAGAAGGGCTTGAGGCTGTAAGTTTGATCTCTGACCCTCTCTTGCCTTCTGCCATAGGATGACACAGCCGAAAGTTCCTTGCCACATGGCAGTCTCTCAGTCTTGGATTTCCCAGACTTTAGAATATGAGGAAATAAATTTTTATTTTTTAAATAAATAACCCAGCCTGTAGCATTCTGTTATAGCAGCGCAAAATGGACTAGTTCAGACCTCTACCATACACTGCCCACAAAAATTAACTCAATAGATCAAATACTCAAGTATATCAGCTAAAATATAATATAGAAAGCATAGCTGTAATCATTATTCCTTTGAATACAGTTATCCCATTGGCCTAGCATTTTGTTCCCATTTTACTTGTCTAGGCTTTCTTGTCAAAAAGTTTCAAAAGAGCCATACTCCCAAAACTATTCTACAGATTCAATATAGTCCCAATCAAAATACCAACAGCGTACTTTACAGATACAAAGAAACCAATCCTAAAATGCATATGGAACCAAAAAACACCCAGAATAGCAAAAGCAAATTTGGGTAAGGAGAGCAAAGCAGGAAGTATCACAATACCTGACTTCAAGCTATACTACAACATAATGGTGATGAAAATGGAAGGGTACTGAAAAAAACCCCAAAAAACAGATACATGGATCAGTGGAACAGAATAGAGGATACAGAAACATCTCCAGACACATTCAGCTATTTGATCTTTGACAAAAGTGCCAAAAGTATATATTGCAGGAAACATAGTCTATTCAACAAGTGGTGCTGAGAAAACTGGATAGCTGTTTGCAGAAGATTGAAACTGGACCCATGTCTCTCACCATGTACTAAATTAAAATTTAAAAAGATCAAAGATCTAAACATTAAAATAGAAACTATGAACCTACTGGAAGACAAAATAGGTAAAACACTTGGAGCTGGAGGTGTAGGAAAGGATTTTCTAAACAGAGCTGCAATTGCCCAAGAAATACCAGCAAAAGTCAATAAATGGGATTACATCAAGTTGAAAAGCTTCTGCATAGCAAGGGAATCAATTAGTAGAGCAAACAGACAACCCACAGGATGGGAAAAAAAATTTCGCCACTTATTCCTCAGACAGAGAACTAATATCTAGAATATATAAATAACTCAAAAAAATTAGATTGCCTAAAATAAAAGATTCAGTCAAAAAATGGGCAAGTACAATGAACAGATACTTCACAGAGGAAGAAATACAAATGGTCAACAAATATATGAAAAATAATGTTCAACACCTCTGGCCTTTGGAGAAGTGCATATTAAAACAATGTTAAGATTTCATCTTGCTCCAGAAAGAATGAAATGATCAAGAAATAAAAAATAACAAATTCTTTTGAGACTGTGTTGAAAAAGGAACCTTCCTATGTTGTTGATGAGAACGTAAAGTAGTACAATCATTATGAAAATCAATATGGAGATTTCTCAAAGAACTAAAATTAGAAATTCCATATGAACTAGCTATCCCCTTTCTAGGTATCCTCTGCAGAGAGCTTAAGATATCATACCACAGCGATACATGCATACCAATGTTTATAGCAGCATAATTAATAATAACTAAATCTTGGAAGCAGCCTGTATACCCATCAACAGAAAACTGGATAAAAAATGTGGTATATATATATAAAACAATATTACTCAGTTATAAAGAAGGACAAATTTTAGACATTTGTAGGAAAATTGATGCATCTAGAAAATATAGGGCCGAGTGAAATAAACCACACAGGTTTAAATACCATATGTTATCTTTTATTTGAGCAAGACAAAATACAAATAAAAAAATCAAGAGAAAATGGATTGGAGACAAGGGGATGGATCTCTTGCAAATGGGAAGGGGTCCAAGAGACCAAGGGCAAAGGATGAGGAGGAGGGGAAGGGGAAATAAATAGAATAAAGATATGCCATGTAGAGGAAATGAATAACCACAATGAATATAAACATTATATGTCATAAACGTGAACTAGGATTAATAATATCATTAAGAATGAAAATGGGGAAAGGAGAATTAGAGGAGGAGGGAAGGAGGGAGAGAAAGAAAGGGAATTTTAAAAAGAGGAAACAAGTTGTATCATGTACATGTACCCACTCCCCAAGATGATTATAAAATGCATGTACTGCAAACATGTACTAATAAAAAATTCCTTATAGACATCTCATTCCTAGGTTTCATTTTTAAGATCTCTTTGTTAGTCTAGTATTTGTCTCAAGTGTTACCCACCGCCACTGTCTCACAAAACAGTAGATAATCAATTGCCTGGAATTGTTTTTGACGAATGCCTGGGAGGCAGAGGTGGCAAACCTTTTAGAGCTTTCAATGATACAAACAGTCTGGTGCTGTGACACTATTGCCACAGGTTTGCCACCACTGTGGCACTTCCAGTTTAACACCAGATCAAATAGAGACAGTTCTCTGAGAATGACTCTTGGAAAGAACCCCAGCCCCCTTTCAGCTCTCTGTCATGTGGTTGGGTATTTATTTGTCTGTTTGTCTATTAATTTATATTTATGGTGGTACTGTTATAGGAGATGAAATAGGACTTCCAAATGATATAAGGGAAATATTATAACTCCCAACCTGTTAGATATCTGATACATCAAGTTCATGTTCTCTAAAAATCAATGAATGAATTCTAGAAACATTGGAGGTTAAGAGTAGGAAATATTTATCAAGAGGGAAAGCTATAGCTCCTGAGAGAGACAAAAGGGGATCCAAATGGGTAGCCAGGGAGCCCAAATTACAGGGAAGCTTTATAGAGCAAAACTTACATGGGTAGAATGTGGGTTACAGCTATGATTAACCAATAAGGTTACAAGTATAGTCACTTAGGTAATAGTGATCCAGTGGGGAAGGAAGTCACATAGCAAGAGCACCTGGAAAGAACAAAGAACTTCTCAGTTAGGTGATGGATCTGGAGGTCTTGTTCACCCACTAAAGTGAATGTTGCCTGGCTAGACTTGACCAGACCAGGTGTTATCACCCCATCCCTTGAGGAAATATGTAGGCCTCGTTCTGTTGTTTTTATCTTGAGGCTTGGCCCCCAACTGATGTGTCTCTGGAGGAAGTTGTAGTGTGTTTTTACTTTTTGTCTGGACTCTCTGGAGGGCTCAGTCCTGTCTAGCTGCCTATTATGTTTCTATCTAACTTAGCTGTCTATAAGAGTACTCTGGAGTGAGCCAATGACTTTCACACTCTATACCTTTCCCTTTTGTTATTTGGAGACAGGATCTTTTTGAGTCTCTAAGTTGCTCAGGCTGGATTCAAACTTGTGATCCTCCTGTGTCAGCCTCCAGAGTGCTGGGATTAGAGACAGGTGCCACCATACCTGGCTTGCACTGTGAATGTAGGCTATTATTTTTTCAGGATTACTGTTTTACTAGAGTGTAGGGTCTTGGACTAGGGTAAGTTAAAACACCATGAATAGGCCGTCTTGGGGCTGCTGCACGTGGGAGGGCACTGGGAGGCTGACAGTAGTCGCTGCCGCTGTGGCCTCAGTGAGGCCGGTTTTGGACTCACTGGCACCCGAACTATGCCATCTGTCCTCATCAGCCCCAAGTCGAAGGAGCCCACGCCCATCACTGCCGCCACTGATCTCGGCATGCCCATGATTGCCTGGTGCTTTTTGGCGGTGCGAGGCCCCCACAGATGTCCCATTTTTAGGCCACCACCCCATGCTCCTAGGGCAGAGAAGGTGAGCCACGTGGGAGCCAGAAGCATACCCCCCCCCGTGGAAATGAGAAGACAAGTAAACAAGCCTCAAAATCAGACTTGCAGATCACCTACAGCAACTCCAAAGGGAAACGAGATGGAACAATCTGATACTCAACCACCTGGGCTCTCTGAACTAGCAACAAAAGAGGATCTGCGAAAAATGAAATCAGAAATAATTACTCAGATAACAGCAAAGGTTGTGCTCATGGTGCAAGATATGACTAATAAATCTAGAGAGGATACAGATAAAAAAAATAGAGGAGCTGAGGAACATGATGGAATCCCAACATAGGAAACAAATGGAATCGATAAAACAGATGCAAACAGATTTCCAGG
>NW_004624797.1:10397741-10411794 GCF_000247695.1 Heterocephalus glaber
CCTTGTGCTTTGCCATTTGGGGAGGTAGCTTCTTTCATTTGTTTTGGTTATGGTTAGGGGGTCACCGGAAGGGGATGTGATAACTTTTGAATAAATGTGTGAATGAAAGAGTTCTGGATAGGAGACTGTGTGGAACAAGCTGCCGAACAAGACAAAGGGAGGAAGTGCTCAAGCTTAAAGAGTTCTCCCTGAATCGCAGAATTTGTATGAGGTCTGTCCAGAGATTCTGTGGTCGCGTTTAACTTAGGCACAATGGTGAGCTTATGTGACAGCCCACCTTAGCCTGAACGGACCTTAAAGTGGCCGAGAGGTCCACAGCCAGGCAGCTGAATGAGTGATCCCCCACCTTTGTTTGTCTTGCATCTCTGTACAAGAGAACCCATATACACACCAACACTCTGATCGGCCGATCATGGGGACAGGAATATCTCATCCTACTGTTTTGAAATGCATGCTTAAGAATTTTAAGAAAGGTTTTAATGGAAATTATGGTATTAAGATGAAACTCCCAAAACTTAGAGCCTTTTGTGAGTTAGAATGGCCCACGATTTGCCCAGCTGGGCCAACTGAGAGATCCCTAGATGAGAGTCTTTTTGGTCCATCTGGCTAGCAGTCACTGCCCCTGGATGGGAACATCCAGAACAATTTCCCTATATTGATTCATGGCTCAACTTGTGTCACAGAATGCCTCCTTGGCTTCATATGTGCACTCTGGGAGCAAAAAACAATATTCTGGTCCTCTGTCAGAAAGAGGACCATGCTGGAAAGAAACCGGTCCTTTCAGATCCAGACCAAGATAATTTAGACTTTCCCCCTCCTTTTGTGTTGCTAAATTCACAGATGCAGAGGAGTTGGGGACAAAAGCCTGAGAACTGCTTGACTTTAGTGCACCAGAGGGTGCATGCTGTGGTCAGACTCAAAGAAGATCGAATAGGGCTTGCACTCAAATTGGAAAAAAGAATTGAAAAAAGAAAATAAGTAATGGATTAAAAACAGCCAAGAAAGCTCTGAAGGGCATAAAACAAAGCCAGAGAAAGTAAGAAATTTTACAAGAGAAATTACAAATTTTAGCTAATTGATAAATATATGTGTTTCAGTTTGAATTGATGTTCAATTGGTGTGCTTAAAATACTTCTTGTACATTGAAAATTCTTCAATTGTAATTATAGGGTTAACTTGCTCTTTTCTGTACTTTGTTGATAAAAAAAAACTCAAGGTCACTACTGTTCTATTGGCAGCCAACCAAATTTAAAGTATAACAATCTGAGAACAAAAAAAGGGACATTTAAAAATTTTAACAGCTAAAGACAAGTTTGTGACAAAAGGTCTATAGTAAGTGAGATAAAAAATATTAAAAAGCTATAAGTAAAAGAGTAATTTTGATGTAAGAAATTTTGTATATTTGTCTTGTTAGGAAGATAAAAGAGATATACAAGACCAGAAGGTTTAGGTATGTCAAAAGATGTACAAAAGTGATTTATCAAAAAATATATATGCTTGTTTGTTGGTTTCAAGTTTGTTATGAAAAGTTTAAATATGTTTACATTGGTTGTCATCAAAGGGTTAAATTCTAAGTACATTACTAATATGTGTACATCAGTCATCTTCAAAGAGTTTAAGAGCCAACAGGTTACAATATGACCTCCTCCTTTACAGTGAGTTAAAAAAATCTGTTGGAAAAAGGCACAAATATGTCAGACCAAGGTGCAATATTTGAAATTTGACTTTAAAAAGGATAAAAAGAGGCTTGGTCCAGAGAAAAAAGTCATTTATTCTCTGCCAAGACCCCTCCAAAATGCTTCAATTATTTGATTCCATCTTTGTTACCCAATGTCCTAATTGGGAGGACTGTAAAAAACTTTGTAGAACTTTGTTAACCACTAAACAATCCAGAGAGTTTTAGGAAAAATTAAAAAATTAATGCAACTAGAATGCTACGCAGAATCCAGATGCTTGATATGAACAGCAGTTTCCAGTAAATATGTGGCCTGATTGGAATCTTAATACCCCAGTAGGCCAGGAGAGCTTAAGAAATTATCAGATGGCCCTTCTGGCAGGGATACGAGTGAGAGCCCTGGGAAATTTTACGAGTGGCTTTGCAAGGTCTACAGAATATGCACACCATTTGACCCTGCTGTTCCACATAACCATTAGTTAATCAATAGGACCTTTGTAACTCAGTCAACTCCAGACATTAGAAGGAAGATTCAGAAGCAAGAGACTTGGGAAGGCATGAATATAACACAACTGTTGCAATTACCTAGGAAACTATATGTGAACAGAGAGTCAGTGAGAGAGAGTGAGTAAGAGAAAGATGAGCAAGATGAGAGGAGAGCAATGGCTATGGGAGCCAAGGAAGAGAGAGAGAGAGAAAAAGACAGGGAATGAAACCAGAGGGAAAGCAGAAAAAAGGCTTTAGGTGTAAAGTCTTAGAGTTTGACCAGTGTGCATATTGTAAAGAGAAAGGACACTATAAGAATAAGTGCCCAAGGCTCAAGGAAAAGAAAAAACAGGACTTAAAGGAAAGGAAAGACACTGGCACATTGTTGCCTGTGATGGAAGACAGTGTGTGACACAGACCGGGCTCAATGCAGCTAGGCCCCCAAGAGTCCATAGTCAATATAAGGATAGAGGGCAAGAACATGCCCTTTATGGTAGACAGTGGCACAGAACATTCAGTAGTAACAGCTCCAGTCACCCCTCTGAGCGGAAAGTGCATCCAAGTGATCGATGCCACTGGAATTTCAGAAAAGCTCCAGTTCTGCTATGAAAGGACATGTGAAATTGGAGGACATAAAGTGAAACATGAATTCTCGTATATGCCAGAATGTCCTATCCCCTTACCAGAAAGAGATTTATTATCCAAATTGGGAGCTACAATAACTTTCACCCAATGAGGAAATGCGTCTCTGCATTTAGACCCAGGAAGAGATCTCATCATGATGGTAACTACTAAAAGGGAGGATGAATGACAATGCTACAATGTGGATGAGGTTTGCCAAGCTCCACAAGAATTAAAAACTATGTTTCCTGGAGTATGGGCAGAGGAATCGCCCCCAGGCTTAGCTAAGAATCATTCACCCATAGTTATAGAATTAGAAGACAATTTGGCCCCCATTTCTATAAAACAATATCTGATGTCCAGCCAAGCCCGAATTGGAATCAGACCTCAAATCATGAGATTAAAGGAATTTGGACTTATAAGATAATGTAAGTCACCTTGGAACACCCCTTTGCTGCCAGTTTGGAAACCTGATGGGGACTATAGGTCAGTGCAAGATCTACGGGGTGTAAATGACAGAACAGTAACACTGCACCCAGTGGTCCCTGACACTTATACTTTGCTGGGTCTAATACCCTCAGAGGCAGCATGGTTTACTTGTTTGGACTTAAGAGATGCCTTCTTTTGCCTTTGCATTGCTCCTCAACCCATCTTTGCATTTGAATGGGAGGACACAAGTGATGGAAAAAAAAGACTCAGTTTACTTGGACCAGATTGCCACAGGGATTTAAAGCCCATGCTTTTTGAGGAAGCCCTAGCCAAGGACTTGCTTGCCCTCCCTGCGTAACAATGTAGCTGTGTCCTACTGCAGTATTTGGATGACTTACTCTTATGCAGCCAAACTCAAGAATGGTGCTGCAAAGGCCCCAAAAAGTAGTTGCTTCACTTATAAGAAAACTGGATAGAAAGTATCATGGCAGAAAGCCCAGATTTGTGTACAGCATGTTAAATATTTAGGATTTCAAATAACACAGGGCATGCATTGCCTAGGAAATGAAAGGTTATTAGTGCCATCCCTAAACCCCAAACAAAGAAGCAGCCGGGAGAGTTTCTTGGGGTGGCAGGCTTCTGTAAAATTTGGATTCCGGGCTTTACAGAAATCTCTAAACTCCTTTATGAAGCCCTAAAGGGACAAGAGGAGAATCATCTGCATTGGCCTGTAGAACAGGAGGAAGCTTTTAAAAAATTAAAATTGACTTAGGCAGCTGCCACAGTCCTAGGCATACCAAATGTAAAGTGGCCTTTTACTCTATATGTGACTGAAAAAAACCATGTGGCCCTTGGAGTGTTGACCCAAGAAGTAGGCCCATGAAATCAACTGGTGGCATATTCGTCTAAGAATTTAGATTCAGTAGCAAAAGGATGGCCTCATTGTCTTTCGGCCTTAGCAACTTCAGTTCTGTTGATTCAAGAAACAGACAAGTTGACTTTAGGTCAGGAACTGACTGTGCAAGTTCCACATGCAGTCCTAGAACTGCTGAACACAAGGGAGCATCATTGGCTCTCAAATAATTGGGTTCCTCAGTATCAAGCCCTTCTCTGTGAGAATCCCCGCTTATCGTTTATTTCTGTAAAAACTTTAAATCCTGCTACCTTTTTGGCCATGGAGACAGGCCTTCCTGATCATGACTGCTTGAGTGTCACTGATGAGCCCTTTTCCAGCCACCCTGACTTGCAAATGGCACCCTTGTCTGATGCTGACCTTGTTCTGTTCATGGATGGAAGAAGCTTCATGGAAGATAGGGTTTGTCATGCTGGATATACAGTAACTACAAAGGATGAGGTGATCCTAGCTGGGGCCCCTTCCTTTTGGCTGGTTGGCACAATGGGCTGAGCTCTGGTCACTTATACAGGCACTCCGATGGACAAAGGGTAAAAAGGTAAATATATATACAGACTCTCACTATGCATTTGCTCCATGGCATGATTCATCGAGAGTGAGGTCTTCTCACAGTAGAAGGGAAGCAAATAACAAATAGATAGAAAATTGTACAGTTGCTAGCGGCAATGTGGGAACCTAGCAAAGTCACAGTAATACATTGTTCAGGACATCAGAAAAACAAAAGCTTCATTACACATGGTAACAATAAATCTGATGCTGAAAGCCAAGAAAGACAACGTACTCAAAGCCTGCTCTCATCACTCCGAAGGCTGGTGAGTCAACGCATGGCTGAAGAATACCAACAAGGCCAACATGGATTATTGTGTTGTGCCAAATCACCACTGCCTTAAGTTTCCTTGTTTTCAAACTGTGGGTGTTTAGGCCTAGTAATGAAAAGTTTGATGAACAATATGTGATTTTTAAAATGGTAAAATGAGAACTGGAAGGCTATCCATTTATAATATTCTTTGATAACATTATGGGGGACCTGGGGTAACTTCTGCCTGTGGGGGACTATTCTAATGAGAAATTATATTGCAAAGAGAAAACACAAGTTTGGATCAACAGCTCCCTTGTCGGATAAGCCATTGGTAATTGTAACAATTGTAAACAAGGTCATTATAATCCTATATCTACGTATATGCCAGCCCCATGGGAACCCATTTGGCTACAAGGAGTAATATATTTCACTAGGACAAGTAATTAAAAAAAGATCTTGAGGCAATTCGAGATACCCTTCAGGCTTTAAAATCCCAGTTAGATTCTTTAGCCAACATAGTGCTACAGAATAGGTGTGCTCTCCATTTGCTAACAGCCCAGAAATGAGGGACTTGCTTATTCCTTGGTAAACATGTTGTTATTATGCTAATGAATCTGGTGTAGTACAAGAATCACTAGACAAACTGAAAGATCGGATCAAGGCTCTTAATGAGAAATTTGGTATAAGAGAGCCTCCTTATGGGATTAATTTTACTTGAGCAGGATAAAAAACTTAGATAGGACCTCTTCTGAGTCTCCTTCTTGTTATAATATTAGTATTAATGCTTGGTCCTTGTGTTATTCAATGGATTTCAATATTTATACAGCAGTGTATTGCTGCTGCTGAACACTATCAAATGCTAGTATTAAGAAATACAGATAAGTTAGATAAAACATATTATGGATAGAAGATTTATCCAGAAGTAGACAAAGGGAGAAATGATAGGAAATGTTTTAAAGTAAGTTTAGTAGATTAGCTATTAAAGTAGTTGTGAAAGCAAAATAGGTAGTGTATCCCTTTAAAATCTTGCCTTAGCCCATTGCTTTTGTCCTTTAAAGTGAAGGTTATATAGCTCCTTTGATCTGTAGCTCCACTACAGATAACATCCTAGCTCTGAAGTACAAAGTGGGAATCCTTGAACAAACTTGTGATGTATGTGCCTTAACTGTCAAGTGTTCAGGACTGTGATCAGTGACAGAAACCACTTGTGTCTAACCATTAAACAGGAATTGGAACTTTATTTACTCAACAAAGACCACTAGGGATGAGATAATGACTGACAAAAGTATAAAAGGTGATGGAAAAAGAGCACAGGGCATGGACTCTGACCAGACCAGTTTCTGGCAGTCCTGCCTGCTTGTGAGTAAACTTTTGTTTTACCCAACTTCTGTGTCTCTGTGCATTTCTTTCTGCAATTCCAAAACATTATCTTCTATATCTGAAATTCTGTCCTCACATTGGCTCATTCTGTGGTGTAGACTTTCAGTGTAGTTTTTGATCTCCTGGAAATCTGTTTGCATCTGTTCTATTTATTCCATTTCTTTCCTATGTTAGGATTCCATCATGTTCCTCAGCTCCTCTCTAGATTTATTAATCATGTCTTGCACTACAAGCACAATCTCTGCTATTATCTGGGAAATTATTTCTGATTTCATTTTTTCCAGATCCTCTTTTGTTGCTAGTTCAGGGAGTCCAGGTGGTTGAGTATCAGAGTGTTCCATCTCATTTCCTTTTGGGGTTGCTGTAGGTGATTTGGAAGTTTGGTTTTGAGACTTGTTTACATGTCTTCTCATTTTGACAGGGGGAGGGGGATGTGCTCTTGGTTCCTGCGTGGCTCACTTCCTCTGAGCTGAGAGTGGTGGAACATCGGCCTGCAAGCCCCTTCCTCTGGGCTGGGAGTGGTGGTATGGCGGCCTGGAAGCCCCTTCTTCTGGGCTGGGAGCAGTGGAATGGTTGGCCTACTTTTCTTGCAATGACACCCATGCTTTATGACCACGTGGGTTGGCAAGGGCAGTAGCCCCTGTTATCAGCTTATCTCTCTCAGTACTGCACCTCTGTCCCATGAGTGAGCTGGAGCAAGGGCAATTCGTGTCTCGGTATTACTACTCGACCACTCTGGGGGATAGAGTCCCTGCTCTGAGCACTTCTGGGTGAAAGGAGGGATAGTTCATGATCCATTTTGGCCACTCACAAGGAATTTAACCTCTTCAACATATAAGGTGGAGGGTGATGATAAATGCTGATAACTTGTCAATCTTGGTGAGATAGAGTCCCTTGACTGATTGCTGAAGGAAGAAGGAGCCTTGTCTTTTTGGCCACATCTGCCCAGAATGAAGTATCTGTCAGGTACATCTGGGGAGGGAAGATGGAGGGAGTGCCTCATGGCTCATGTAAAACAGACTCTCATTATTTTTACGAAGAGTTGGTAGATTTTCTTAAATATTTATTCACTTGCCTTAGGACATTTTTGAGAGACATGAGATGGTTGTTTTTAGCTGGGCATGGTGGCACATGCCTGTGATCCCAGCAATTTGGAGGCTAAGGCAGGAGGATTCCTGCTAGTTCAAGGAGAGCCTAGGCTATATAGAGAGTTCAAGGCCAGTCTGTACTTCAGAGTGAGATCCTGTCTCAAACAACAAGAAAAAAACAAAAAACAAAAAAAGAAGAAATGGTTGTTTTTTAAAAAGTATATTTCCCCATTTATGCTTGTTTTACTTGGAAATGACTATCATCATTATCATTGACATTTGTTGCCTGCTGTGGCATTAATCCTCAAATGTCAATTTCATGGGATTAATAAATGCCTAGAACATTAGTAGAGCATGATCCTGGGCATGTCTGGGTGGATCATAGAAACGAGGCCTTGGGTACTGCATATGGACCCTCACCCATTCCTCTCTGGGACTGTTCTGCTCTGCTTCCTGGTCACTATGAAATGAGAAGTTTCACTTTCCTGCTATTATGTTCCTGGTTTGGAGCAAGCTGACCATGGACTGAATTTCTTGAAACTGAGCCAAATTAAACCTATCCAAGCAGAAAATGGAAAGATATCCCTTGTTCTTGAATAGGCAGAACCAATATAGTAAAAATAGCCACATTTCCAAGACTGTTATACAGATTCAATGCAATGCCAATCAAAATACCACTAACATACCTCACAGAACTAGGGAAAGCAATTCTAAAATTCATTTGGAAGCAGAAGAAACTTAGAATAGCAAAAGCAATTCTGGGCAACAGAGGCAAGGCAAGGGGGCTTTACTTGAAATTATACTGGAAAGCTACCATGATAAAAGCAGCATGGTACTGGCAAAAAACCCCCCAACAAAAACAAACAAAAAAGCCCTAGACCTGAGGATCAACAGAGCAAAATAGAAGATGCAGAAACAACTCCAAATGCACTCAGCCACCTTGTCTTTGACAAAAGGGCCAAACATCTTCACTAGAAGATTGTCTCTTTGATAAATGGTGCTAGGAAAACTGGCTTTCCACATGCCAAAGATTAAACCTAGACGCATGTCTCTCACCATGCAAGAAACTAAAATTGAAATGGATCAAAGACTTAAATATTAAAATAGAAATACTTAATCTGCTGGAAGATAAATTAGGTAAAGCTCTTGAAGTCATAGGTATAGGCAAAGACTTTATGAACAAAACCTCTATCACACAGGAAATATTACAAAGAATCAACAACTGGAATTTCATCATATTAAAAAGTTTTTGCACAGCAAAAGAAACCACCAACAGAGTGAAGAGACAACCCACAGAATGGTAAAAAGTTTTTACGAGCTATTTCTCAGACAAAGGATTAATATCTAGGATGTATAAAGAACTCAAAAAAATCAAACACCCTCCAAGTTTAAAGACCAAACAAAAAAATGGGCATCTGAAATGAATAAACACTTCTCAGATGAAGAAGTACAAACAGCAAATGTTCAATAACATTGGTCATTGTGGAAATACAAATTAAAATAACACTGAGATTCCATCTCAATCCAGAAAGAGTAGCTGTCATCAAGAAATCAACCAACAACAAATGCTGGCGAAGCTGTGGGGAAAAAGGAACCCTTCTCCACTGTTGGTGGGAGTGCAAATTATTACAACTAGTATGGAAATCAGCATGGAGATTTCTCAAAAAACTAACACTAAAGGTTCCATTTTATCCAGCTATTCCTTTTCTTGGTATCTTCGCAAAAGAGACAAAAAGTGTAATACTACAGTCATGTATGCATACCCATGTTTATAGCAGCACAATTTGTTTCTTTTTAAAAATTAATTTTATTGATACATTTTAGGTATACAGTATAATGACATTCATCATTGGATATTTGCACCTTTACATAATCTCTCTTGGTTCTTATTTTTTCCCCCTTCCCCTGCCCTCCCTTCAACCCCTCCTCCCTCTCTATTTACAAAGACTTTGTTTCCATTTTTTCATTTTCTCATATTAATTCCATTTCCTTCTTTCCTTTCCCCTACCTCTCCCACTTCCCTTCCCCTGTGCCCCCTTTCTTCCTATTTCACATTCTCTATTACACCTTTTAGTCCTTACTTATACTTTCAGTTTCTCACACCAGAGCAACTATTTGGTATTTATACATGTGTGTCCTGTTTATTTCACTTAAGAGTATTGCCTCAATGTGCATCCACTTAGCTATAAATGTCTCTAATTTCTCATTTTTGATGGCTGAGTAGTACTCCGTTTTATTTAAAAAAACCACATTTTCTTTATCCAGTCTCCAGTTGATGGGCACTTGGGCTGTTTCCAAGTTTTAGCTATCACAAACTGTGCTGCTATGAACATGGGTGCACATAAATCACTGTGGTATGATTCTTTTAATTCTTTGGGGAAGATCCCCAGCAGTGGAATAGTGGGGTCAAATGGGATTTCCAGTCCTATTTCTTTGAGGTATCTCCATAGTGATTTCCACAGTGGTTGCACCAGTCTACACTCCCACCAGCAGTGGAGCAGGGTTCCTCTTTCCCCACAGCCCTGCCAGCATTTGTTATTGGTTGATTTCCTGATAGCAGCCATTCTTTCTGGAGTGAGGTGGAATCTCAGTGTTGTTTTCATTTGCATCTCTCGAATGACCAGTGATGTGGAACATTTTTTCATGTATTTATTTGCTATTTCTACTTCTTTGTGTGAGAAATGTCTGTTCATTTCAGATGCCCATTTTTGGATTGGGTCTTTAAATTTGGGAGGTCTGATCTTTTTAAGTTCTTTATAGATTCGAGATAGTAGACCTTTGAGGAACAGCAGGTGAAAATTTTTTCCCACATTGTGCGTTGTCTCTTCACACTGTTGATGGTTTCTCTTGCTGTAGCAGCACAGTGTGTAATACCTAAATCCTGAACAAAGCTCAGATGCTCATGAACAGATGAATGGATAAAGAAAATGTATTTTTATACAATGGAGTACTACTCTGCCATAAAGAGGGATAAACTTGAGACATTTTTAGGTAAATGAATGGACCTTGAGACCATACTTTTAAGTATGGACACACATGTTTAAGTATCTCATTGTTTCTCTTGTGTGAGAAACTGAAAGCATAAATAGGGACCAAAATGTATAATAAATATTGAGAAGTAGGAAGAAAATATTCAAATGGGAAGGGGAACAAGGGAGGGGGGAAGGGGAAGGAAGGAAGGGAAAAGGAAAAAGAGGAGGAAGGAAAAAAATGGGAACAAAACTTTTGTAAATAATGAGGGGAAGAAGTACTGGAGGGGAGAGGAATGAGAGTAAAACAGAAAAATCACGGTATGCTATGTACAGGTACAAATGCCCTATGATGAATGTGATCATTATGCATATCAAAAGATTACCAATAAAGTTAATTTAAAAAATTAAGCCTAGCCACCATTAAGTTGTAGGTGTTGGGTATTGTGCCTTGTCTCAGTGACAAGAAAGCTGACTATTACAGCTGGTTTTCTCTTATCCTTTGAAGAGCATTCTGAGTGCCAGGAAAACTTTGTAGTATCTTATGTTACATTGCACCTGTATGACAGCATTCCTGGAGTGTGTATCCAAATATATGTTAAGTTCTCAGAGGAGAAGGAGTAGGTTTAATAGAAATTTATATTTGCATATGTAATAGGCCCAAATATTTTTTTCAGGAAATGCATACACAAAGAGATAGCTGTGTCTTCTACTTGAAAATGACCACCACAGTGAAGTATAACTTTCACTCCTCAAGTCTGGACTCTGTGTTGTGACTTCTTTCCAAAAATACAATAAGGAAATGGAGGGAAAAGTGTAACTTTACATGAAGAAACTGATAAACTATCTCGTTCTACTTGATTATAGTCAACATCAATAGTGACAAGTTATTTTAACTTGATATGGTGTGTTGAGACTGGCACTTGGTCTCTGAAGTCTTCCTTCTCAAAGTACATTATCACAATTTAATCATGAGCGAAACATCAGACAAATCTTAGTTGATGGAAATTCTATAAAATACCTAAGAAGCACTCCTCAAAACTTTCAAGCTCATCAAAAGCAAAAAAGTCTGATAAACCATTACAATCAAGAGGAACCTAAAGAGATATTATGGCTAAATGTGATGTGGAATACTGATGTGAAATCTTAGAATATTAGATAAAACTAAGGAAATATAAATAAAGTATGGATTTCAGTTAATTATTATATATTATCAATACCATATTAATTCATTCATTGTAACAAATGTACCATACTAATAGAAAATGTTAATAACAGAGAAAACTGGGTGTTGAGTCTATGAATTCCCTGTACTACCTTCTCAGTTTTTACATAAAATAGTTCTAAAATTAAAAATTAAAGAACTACTACAAGGGGTAGAGTTTGAGCTGGGGAGAAAGAAACTTAGTTTGACTGAGGTTGTTTTTCTAGGGGTCCTTCATAGGATGGGGCCCATAGAGACCCAGAAGAAAAGCTAGGTAGGATACAATCAGAACTGTGTATTGTGAGGTCCAGTATTTTCTTTTTTGTGAATCTATTCTAATGAAAAAGCCAGATGAATGTGCAAGTATAGTTAACTGCAGAATGATTTTTTTAGTGAAATGTTGCAACATCCTAATTGTCCACACTGGGGCAGTGCCTCACTACGTTTATTCTACAGTACACGGAGATGCTGGCACACAAAGAGGAGATGCTGCATAGTGTATTGCTTTGAGGAGTCCAATATGCATTGCTATATAATCTCAGCGATCGGTCATGCTGAAAACAAGTTTGTAAAGTTCTGTTAGAACCAGAATTCATTTGACCATGGATCACTTTTTTATACCATTTATTATTGAGCCAAATGCTATTAATGTCATCACACTTTGGCAACTGCTGCACTAAGGTTTGGGATATATATATATATATATATATATATATATATATATTTCTGTTGGTATATTACATAGCAATTAGTGTAATCATGTTTTGGGAACTATTTAATGAATTGGGAATATATTCATAATTTTAGAAAAGGGAAACAAGACATACATTTGTACATACAATATAGTCTTAAGTATTTACATTTTTATATACTTAGGAAAAGAAGGCAGAAAAATATAAGGTTAATAGTGGTTACCCCTGGATTGTGGGGTTACAAGTGATTTTAAATATTTTCTTTATGGTTTTATAATTGATAATGGTTTATAAGGAAAATGCATTACTTAACTAGTTAGAAAAGAATCCATGTCAGAAGCCAATATTTTGTACAACAAAATGTTTATCTCCTTCATACATTCTGAATTTATTTACCTTTTGTCATAAATAAGTTTGGATCAGAAATGTTTTGAAAATGCCAGATTATTTAAGCTCAAGAAAGAGAATAACAAGTCCTGGATGGGCTTGACTTGGATGGTGCAGTGCTATGAAAGTGAAGCACTGCTGTCCTCTGGCCAGCAAGGAGGTAGCAATGACAGTAGCCATTACAGCTGCAAGGCTAGTGCTCTTCCTTGGGTGACTGCTGGACTCGGGTCCTAAGTTGGAATTCCCTTAAAATAAGTGCTTTTTCTTTCATTGCCTTGAGAAGAGAATGAATATAGAGATCATCTGCCTAATTCCTTATGTGAAACTAATCTCTGGAGGACAGATACTTCACCTGCTTGCTTGTGTGTGGGAACAGCTCACAGTCTCTCTTCTTTGTACCAGATGCCTACATCCCACACACCAGTGTGAAATCGCCTGCCTGTTCCTTCACAGGAGGCTAGAAGGAGAGAAGGTGGGCCTGCTCCTTCCGGTGCTTCTCTGCACAGAAATTCTCTGGCTATTTACCCATTGCCAGTGTGTAGCAGGAGGCTGAGCACTGTAGGGATTCCTGCATAAATGACTTGAAGTGGATTTTTTATCCTTGGAGACTGCATTGAGAAAGAAATATGGGCAGGAATAAAAAACACAATGCTGGGGAATGAGGGAACATTGGTCCTAATCCCAGTTTTGTCACGAATCCTTTGAGTGAACTTGGATAATTCCTTCCCCTCAGTGGGCCTTAATTTCCCCACATATAAAGTGAGTGGTTTTTCAATGAAATCGGTTCCCTATTGTACTCATAGTAAAACTTAACTCCTTTACATAGAGCCAGGGATCCTACACTATCAGGCATCTGTCTTCTCTTTTGCTTTCATCTCCTACTACTTTGCCTTACTGTATCCCAATCATATCTCTGAATTTTTGTACTATGTCTTCCCTCTCCCTATCTCTCAAGATCTGGTTGTTTTGTACTTGGTTCTCAGCTTAAATGTTGTCTTCTTATAAAGGACTTCCCTGACCATCTCATGGAAAGTGCCCTGTATCTTCTTCCTAGTACTGTCTTTCCTACTACCTCATTTCCTTTCCTTCCTGGAAATCATTAATTTGTATTTGGCTTGTTTATTTTATTGTTGGCTTATTAGTTGTTTGTCTTCCTCCACTAGGTTCTGAGCTCCACAAAAGTAAGGAATCATGTTGATTTTGTTGATTCCTGTATCCCTTGTGAATAGAACAGTGCCTGAAACAGAGCAGTAGCTGATATTTGTGAAATGAGTAAGAAGAAACTAGCATTTTCTAATTTAACAAACACCTAGACAGTACTTACACTGTACTGATCTTTGTTCTATTTATAAATAAAACATTTATAAAATTTATAAATTTTAATTCATTTAATTATCATGATATTCCTGT
>NW_004624797.1:10430203-10443746 GCF_000247695.1 Heterocephalus glaber
GGGAAAAGGGAAGAAGGGAAAAGAAAAATTATGAGAAAAAAAATGAAATCAAACTCTGTGTAAATAGGGAAGGGTGGAGGAGGTGAAGGGTGCACAGGTAATGGGAGAAAAAATAAAAACTAAGATATATCATGTTCTGGTACAAACACCCAATGATAAATGTAAATGTATTTTGTATCTAAAATGTACCAATAAATATATATATTTTTAAAATGCCAGGCTGGGGTGCCCATTGCCAGAGCCATTGGGGGTGAGGAGAGAAGAAGCAGAAGGATTTGTTGACTGCCCTGCCTCAGTAGGCCACCTGCCTGGTGAAGCACTCAGCAAACTGAGCATCATGTATCAGCCTTGGTTATTTTTACAAATGTGATTTTATGTGATCTCATTCATCCTTGGTGCAGTCTTCTGAGGTATATTATTAATATTTGTAAGTGATGAAATGGAAGCTCAGAGAAGCTAAACAACTTGCTCAATGTCACAGAGCAAACTAATGGCATGGCTGGAACTTCAAGCAAGGCAGTCTGTCTCCAGAAACCATGCTGGCAGCAATTACTCTACACTACCTCCCCCAAAACAAACACAACAACGATGGCAAGGTGGGATGGGAAAACATACTATACTGGTCCCACCAACAAGGGGGTATGAAAATCTTGGTTATATGATCCCAACCCCACTTCTGATTGACACCACATGTGAACTGCAAATACCAGGCAGTAAATATGCCACTTCTAGAGAGCTGGCTTTGGCAGACCAAAGAGGTATTCAGACCTGAATCTTCCTGGCCTCTGATATTCTTTCAACCCCTCAGATTGGCTAAACTACTCACACTAAGAACACTGAGATGATGCTGGTGGGTATCGTATGACTGACCTGGGCTTCTGGTCAGAGATTTTGCACATTACACAGTATTTTTCCTTTTGAACATCCTTCCATGATTTTCAATATGGTCTTTTTCATTCTTTCTTAGACTATTCCTGTATACTTGTAGGTTAAGAATAATGGTCAATAGGAATTGAACTCTTACTTTGTGCTCTACCCTGTATTCATTGCTTTATATGGATGATCACTTTTACTCCTCCACAGTCCTATGAGGTAGGTACTATTATTAGCTCTATTGTACAGGTGGAGTGACAGGCTCAGGAAGTTGAATACAAGTGTTATGTAGCTACTGAATGGCAAAGGTGGGCTTTGGCACTTGGCTTCAGTAATTCCAGATCTGGGGTTCTTATGTGCTCCTCAGAGCAGAGTCTCTGGAGCAGCTAAGTGAATTTTAAGGGAGATCTGTCCAGCACCTGCCCATGGCAGAGATGGGGGAATTGGGGCCAAACAGTGTTCAGTGATCAGCTTAAATTCCAGCTCGAGGGAGGTGAGTCTTGACTCGAGGCCTCCACAGTTCTGTCCCCATTTTCAGATTCTATGAGTTCTTTAAGAGCAGGGCTGAGTCTGCTCCACTTATCTTCCCAGAACATAGTAGGAGTATAGTTAATATGGTTTGAGTGATTGAATAAATTTCTAATCATTTTCATCTGCTCTGGCTTGGTCTCCTTTAAATAGCAGGCTTCACTATGTACCAGTTCGGCACTGATCTCCCTCTAACAAATATGGAATAGAGAAGAGGGTCTGAGCCATCTGTGCTGTTTTGTTTGATTTAAGGTCATCTGTGCCTTTGGCATCCAGATCTCACCACTAGCATTTCATACATTCATTTCCTGCAGTCCTGTTTCCTACAGAAGTAAACACAAGAGGAACTGTTGCAGGGATGAGAGAGCCAAGGCTATAGTTACCAACATAACAACTCAAAAAATAGACTCACATTAATCAAAACAGAAGCTAACAGGTTTTCTATATACTAGGCATTGTTCCAAGCCATATACATATATATATATATATGAATTAATTTATTCCCACCAACAATCTAATGAGATAGATGCTATTATTGTTCCTATTTTACAGCCGAGGAAACTGACTCACAGGGCACTGGCTACACAGCTGAAAAATAATAGAACTAGAATTCAGACATCTTTGGTTTTTTACTGTGACGTTAAACTACTTATATTCATTAATATAGAATGTGTTGATGGATTGGCTGTGGGAACTGAGCCAGAGGAAGGAGCAATAACAACTTTTAGGATAGGGCTTGTGTTTGATGCAAGAGAATTAGTTTGGAATAGGGGAGGGCTCATGAGTTTGGCTTTTGGATACATCACGTGTAACATATCTTTGAGACATTCAATTGGAGATGCAAAGAAGAGAGATGGATGTGTAGTCTGGATCTCCAAGCAGAGATTTGGGATTCTTTGTCATACAGAGAGAAATAACTAAGTTTATTAAGCACTCACTACGTGCCAGCACTGCCCTAAGAAGTTCTTGAGTATTAAAGATTATAACATAATTCGAATGCAGGCCTATGAAGTTGGTGCTTTATCATTCTTCTTTTGAAGAGGAGGAAACTAAGGCACAGAGAGGTTAAATGATTTAGGACCATACAGCTAGTATACTGCAGAGGCAGGATTCAAACACAGCCTGAATCCTCTGAATTTCAGCTTCCTTAATTGAAAAGTGGAAAGAATAATTCATACAACACAGGTTTTTATGAAGATTATATATATCATAATCCTGGCCCATAGTAGGAATTTCACAAATTCCATTATTACTATCTAATATTATTTAAAACTTATTTATTTACAATAATGTAACTATTGTAACCCCAGGTAGGAGCTAGAGTTTCCTTCATTTCAATTTTCTCAGTTTTTTTCCCTAAGTAATTAAGTTGAATTTCTTGTTTCCTGTTCTTGACTGTCTTTCAGCATCACTGGATTAAAGTACAGTAAGTGCCCCAGACCCTCGTCTTCAGCTTGTCTTGTCTTAAGGTCTTTCTCTCAGCACTCTCATCATAACTCTGTGCTTTCCATCCACCAGCCATCCTGGGGCTGCAAGCACCCTAGGATCCAACAAGCACGGTAGGCCCAATCACGCACTCAAAATTCAGAAAGAAAAAAAAATCTTCCAAATCTCTTATTACTGTCTATTACCTCCATGACCACAAGGGGGAGCGACCTCACATAGAATCTTAATGTTTTTGCTGCAGCGATTCCTTAGGAGAGGAAGGCAAATAGGAACTTCAGTAAAAAGACCCCCAATTTGTCTGAAAACCAAACCTCTAACACTGGCCAGAGCATTAGCCTTGTACTCTGGTCTCCTGATGAGCCCTATTCTGAGGACAGTACAGCTTAGTGGTTAAGGATAGGGATTCTGGAGTCCACCTGGTTAGGTTCTGATTCTGGCTCTATCACTCCCTAGCTGTGTGCCTTCTGAGGCTCAGTGTATTCACAGAAAGAGGGACGCTATTAGTAACTTCTGGGAAGGATTCTGAGGAATGAATAAACGGTCTAATATATGGAAAGAGTTTAACACTGTGCCAGCACCTGGTACGTGCTCAATAAAAGTTCGGTATTTCTGAGCCTTCCTTCTGGCCACCAACCAAATCAGGTCACAAACTGAGCTCCAAATTCCAGGTACTGTTTCTCAACTGGCCATCCATACTGCATGGTCCTGGAAAGGACACCAGAGTATCATCTCTATAAACCCACACTCCCACTAATGGTGACCCAATCAGAGGTTCCCCAATGCGTGTCCCCCAAACCCTCTGGCCAGGCATCTGCCATGTGCATTGCACTCTTATGTACTCAGGCCAGGTCTTCAGGTCAGTGTGCTAATTTTGGATTTCAGATCCCTTGCTGTACTTGGCCTTGAAGACAGGGTTAGATTACATATTCTTGCCCTGGATAGTAGCCTCTTCCGAAATGAACAGGTATACACACACACACACACACACACACACACACACACACACACACACACACGGACGCAACACGAACACAGAAGCCTCTTCCACCAAAATCCAGGAGCAAATCCTTGCTCAGTGGTGAGGGAGTAAAAGGTGTCTGAGTCCTACAAGACAGCTGGGCAGCTGGCTCAGTCTATACCAGGCACTTTTCCTAGTATAGGCAACTTTTCGGTGACAATATCCAATTGAAGAAACAGACCATAGGGAACTTCATGACTGTTTCTTTTAGTCTTGCTAGCAATGTCCCCTGAACTCCTTGGGGGATGTTTTTAGAGACTTGCTCTTATTCACTGATCCCATCAGCCAGCAGCTGGTGCCTGCCTGCCTGCCACCACTCCCTGTCTCCTCCAACTCCAATGGGTGTATCTGAACCCACAGAGTAAATGATTCCAGTACCCCTAGTCTACGATCTCCCGAGGTGCTATGTGCGGACTATGGATGTGCCTCACCAGTGCTGCTGGTAAGCCTTGACCCTGCATGCTCCACCAACCTCCATGCTATGCCTCCATGCTTCCTCAAGGTTTTGGATGAATTCTAGCTTCTCCACCTGGGAGACTGTGGACGAGTCCTCCAGGATCCCATCAGCTATGGAGACTGGCTTCTCTTGGGTATAATTCCATAACACCTATGTATTCATTTCACAAATATTTACAAAGTCCCTATTATGTACCAAACACTGTTCTCAGTCTAAGATATACAATCGAAAAGCAAGGGAAGGCAAGGGGAAAAAAAGATGGAATTCTGTATGGAGCACAGTGTTGAATGGAGCTAAAGTGTTGGTGTTGTGGTTACTACATGCCAAGCACTATTCTGAGTCCTTTGTCATCTATTTACTTATGTAATCTTTAAAACTTCATGACATAAGGAAGATAAAAATAACATTATCCCCATTAAATAGATGAGTAAACTAAGGCTCAGATAAGATTCCATGATAAAGTAAGTTGAATAGGAGTCCCCTAATTCCATGTCGACCCAGAACCTCAGAATGTGACCCTATTCAGAAACACATCCTTGCAGATGTGATTAGTTAAGGTTCCTGAGATGGAATCATCTTGGATTTAGGGTGATGATCTTATAAAACAAGAAGAGGATACACAAATACACAGGGAAGAAGGTGATGTGAACACGGAGTCACATGTTACAGCTCTTTGTCTATATGGCCAGGAATGCCAAGGACTTTAGACAACCAGCAGAAGTTAGGAGAGAGGCCAAGGAAGGTTTCTCCCTTGGAGCCTCCAGGAGGAACCAAACCTGTAGATGCTTTGCCTTCGCATTTCTGAGCTCCTGAACTGTGAGAGTACCAATTTACACTGTTTGAAGCCATTCATTTTGCGGTGACCTGTCACATCACCTCCAGGAAGCTAATGCAACAACTTACAGAGCTAAGGTTTGAACTTAAACAATTAGGGCCTTGAGTCTGTCTTCTGAACTCTTCTCTACTATCTTTCATACCCAGGTAGAAAAGGTCATTGGGAAACCTCAGACAAGGAGGATGAAAGCGTAATGCCTGTAGTGAGCCTAGATGAACATTACCCTGGCCACTTTGGAGCCTTAATTCTCTCATCTGCATAATAATAAATTTGGTCTATATGGTCTTTAAGGTCACAAGATTTTATAAGTCTGTGATTCATGGGTTTGGGGAGAGGGGCACAGTGACAGCAGGTTGTGGATGTGAGGATAAAGAATATGAATTATATGTAACTGACTGATTTTCAAAAGGATTGTGGATAAAAATTCTATTATGGAACATTTTTCATTATCTTTCCTTGTTCTCTTTATGTTTGTTCCTCTCAGGCTCCCCCTCCCTTGCACATGCATATGCATCTGCACACCCACACACATGCCCAGAAACTCATCTCCAGCCCTGGAGAGTAAGTTTTTATTTATGAATTTCAAACTGGTACAGAAGAAAGGGGTCAGGGTAAGAATGTCCAGCAGTTCCTGGCAAGGAGAAAGGCATTGTGGGGAGGGGTGGGGAGGGGTGGGGAGGGTTGGGGAGGGGTGGGGAGGGCCCTGGAGATTTGGGGCTGGAAACAGTGTTATTAAGTACGTTCGTTAATGAGCCCAAGAAGGAAATGACTAATAAATTGATAGAAGGAGGCTGATGGCATCAAACCACTTGGTTAATTAAAACCACAGAGGTCTTAGAGTGACTCTGAAAAGCCCCTGAGGATGGAAGTGGTCATAGGAGGCAAATCAGGAATAAAACTGAGAGAGACCATCCAGGGGGTAATCTTTGAAAGGTTATCTCTTGCTTGGAGAGGTATGCAAAGCTCAGGAAAAAGGTAAAAGGCCAAAACACTGCAACAGTGAAACAAAACAAAACAAAACAAAACAACTTCCCTGATATACCTTCGCTGGGTACAAAAACTCCCCAGCACTTGTGTGCTTCTTGAAATGGTGTGATGCCCACCATAGCTGTTTTCCTGATATGGAAATGGGTTGGGCTTAGGTCCAGAGCAAATGAAAGGAGCTATGTACATCATCTCATGAAAGCCTCTGGATGTTGGTCAGGTGGATGGGCATGTGAAGATCTTCTCTGTTGTCAACAGCCAAGTGGCCTAGTGCCTTCCCTGCTGGAGGTACCTTTCCTCAGACTAGCCCCAGGAAATGTTTCCAGCAGAATGTAGGAAATGACTTTGTAGACTGCCACAGCACCAGGTTAGGTGCTGGGTGGCCATCTCAGGAGTAATGATGGTACCATACAGCTTGTGTACAGGAGCTCTGCAGTAGCCACTATTCTTATGCCACAGTCTCTTGGCAGGGTGATAAAGAGCATGCATTGGATGTATGGAATTAGACTACACTTGGGATGTCATCCAGTCTTATTTTCTTCATCCATAAAGTGGGCTTAATTATAGTGTATACCTCAGAAGGTTGCTTTAAGGATTAAATTAGAAAAGACAAACAATGTGCCATGTTTGGCAGATACAAAATGAATGGCAGCATTGCTCATTTCTATCTCGATCTCTTTCAGGAACTTCAAATTTGCCATAATTCATTATGTCCCCACTCTGTGCTCCTTATTTCAGTTGATGGCATCACCATTAATCCAGTTTCTTAAACTACAACTTCAGAGTCATCCTCAGTCACCTACTTTCCTTCAACCACCACAGTGAGCTGGCCAGGTCTAGTTCCTCTTTTCCATCCCTACTGCCCAGCATCCCCTCCACCCTAGTACACCGTCTCATCATTTTCCACTCAGACTATTGCAGCAACCTCCTAAAAGCATAAACCTCTTTTCTATGCCTCTAGCTCTCCCCTCCACAGAGTGCCCAGACAAGCTTCGTAAAATATGAATCTTATCAGGGCACTGTGCCCCAGCTTCAGCTTTCCCAAAACTCCCAATTTCCTCCAGGATCAAGTCCACACTCCTTATTTTGTCCTTCAAGGAAATTCATCATGCTTTTCTTATCTCACCTCCTATCCACTCCTCAAAAATTGTGCACTTGCCAGATGTAGTGGCACATGCCTGTAATCCCAGCACTGGAGAGGCTGAGTGAGGTGGATCAACATGAGTTCAAGGTCAACATGAGCTACATAGTGAGTTCAAGGTCACTCTGAACAACACAGTGAGATTAGTGAGTAAACTGTACAGTGAGTCTTAAAAAAACAAAACAAAAAATTGTACATTCAAGCCTCATTGAAAATCCCTTACCCAAACATATTATGTTATTTCACTTCTTTACCCCTTTGTATGTTCTGTTTCTTTCTTCTACTTTTACCTATTGAACTACTCATCCAAAGTGAGACTTACATCTACCCTCCTTGGGCTTGGGGTATGGTTCAGTGGCAGAGTGTTTGCCTAGCACGCACAAGGCCCTGGGTTCCACCCCTTGTAACAAAGGGAAAAAAGCATTCTCCTTTCTTCTTGGGAGGCCTTTCTGTGCCTCCCAAGAAGATGTTTTGGTGCTTTTTATGCTCTCATAGCACTTATCAAGGATCCATGTCCAGCACTGCTCTTGCTATCTAAGTGTTGTTTAAAGATAAGTCTATGTATCTCACCAGTCCAAGTGCTTCTCACCCCCTTGCCGTACTCAGACTAAGCTGCCATGGTACAAGAAATAGAATCAAGGTATCCAGCTATGGCAGAACTGTGTCCTGGACTCTGTTCTTCCTGTTTTGTCACTGAGTTCAAAATGAACTCTGACAGGGACTTTGAGAAATGTAGAAAATCCAGGTGACAGGAACTGATGTTGAACAAGCTAGTGTTATTGGATAAAATCTTTTTATAACAAACCCTGATCAGATTCCTGTCTTTAAGATAAATGACTTGGTGCTGATAGCCCTGTAATTACCAGCTCTTCTAACTGAATGCCAAGACCCTTGCTTTTGGGAAAGTGGTGGCTCAGGCCCTCTTTATCCAACCTTTGCCTACGTGGATGTCCTCTCTGGTCTCTATTCAAGTTCAACACACAGGTGCTGAATGCCCACCATGTGGTGGGTAGGCATGGGGCAAATCATTTCAGAGACACAGTCTCACTGAATAATCATTACAACCCTATCAAGCAAATAGGGTTATCATCTCCTTTTGAAATACGATAAGATACCTGGTGGTTCCAGAGGTGAAAGTACTTGCTTAAGACTGAGTTGGCTAATGAAAATCACAGATCATCATTTAATGAGCTCTTACCATGTGCCTGGCACTGTGTATATACTCTATGAACATTATTTTGTCTACACAACTCTGAAAAGCAGATTTTACCATCTCCATTTTATAGAGGAGGGACATGGGGCTAAGAGAGATGATGACTTGACTAATATCCTGTAATTAGGAAGTGGTAGACCTGGTGCTGTGAATCCATGTCTCTCTGTCTGTAAGTCTACTCCACAGAGTATCTTTGTCTCTCAGGCAGAGTTCTCGAAGTAGGAGGTTGTGTCTCCCATGGCACATGGTGCCATCATGGTGCTTAGTGCAAGGCCCAAATGAACTGGAGAATGAAAATTGGGATGCTTCAATTCAAATGTTAGGGCCAGGTACTGGTCTGAATGCAGTCCTAGGGAGTGGCAAGCCATTGTGAAATATATGGCCCTGACTCTTCAGGTCTCTGAGGTAAGCATCTTGAATTCTAAGGCTCGAGGAGGAAAACTACTTCTCTGGGAATAAAGTGGGGTTTCAATAGAAACATATTTCCATTATAAGCTCATTGTTCTGAGAGACAACTTTCACTGATTAAAAAATAAGCAGGAGTAGGAACTAGAAATGCAGCCACTTATTTTACCTCTTTTGGGAGAAACATGGATGACATTGTTGGAATATTTACAAAACGCCCTTCTTGCAAGCCCTACTTTGCCTTGTGGTCCTGGACTTCAGTTTCCCCATGAAGGCAATAAGAGGACAGCAGAAACCCTCTAAAGTTCTTCTAGGTACAACCACTGTGGAAATCAGTATGGAGATACCTCAAAGAACTAGGACTGGAAGTCCCATTTGACCCAGCTATTCCCCTGCTGGGTATCTTCCCCAAAGAATTAAAAGAATCATACCACAGTGATATATGTGCACCCATGTTCATAGCGGCACAGTTTGTAATAGCTAAAACTTGGAAGCAGCCCAAATGCCCATCAATTGGAAACTGAATGAAGAAAATGTGGTTTTTAATAAAATGGAGTACTACTCAGCCATAAAAAATGAGAAATTAGAGACATTAATAGCTAAATGGATGCACATTGAGGTGATATTCTTAAGTGAAATAACCAGGACACACATGTGTAAATACTGAATACTTTCTTTAGTATGAAAAACTGAAAGTGTAAATAAGGACTAAAAGGTATAAAAGATAATGTGAAATAGGAAGAAAAGGGGCAAAGGGGAAGGGGAAGTCATAAGGAAAGAAGGGAATGGAATGAATTTGAGAAAATGAAAAAAAGTAAACAAAGCCTCTGTAAATAGGGAGGGATGGAGGGGTTGAAGGGAGGGCAGGGGAATGGGGAAAAAAATAAGAACCAAGAGAGATTATGTAAAGGTGCAAATTTCCAATGATGAATGTCATTATATTGTATACCTAAAATGTACCAATAAAATTAATTTAAAAAAATAAAGTTCATCTAATTTGAGCCATCTATAGTTCTAGGTCCTGAAGAAGCCAACATTAATTGGCCCCTAACCTGTTGAGTACTGTGAATTTCCCAGACCAGCTCCCAGGTCAGAGTCGTCAGAGCCATGCACCCAAGCAGCCAGCTTTGGACACAGCACTGGCTTGGGTACCTCACCTTCTTCCTGACAGGCTCCTAAAGTAAGTGGACTGGTGGAGTGCACAGCAAACTGATGACTCTGGCAAAATCAGTGAGCTCAGCCCCCCTCCCCCACCACCCAGAGCCACAGCCAAATGAAATGTCTTTTGGAACAGAATTGACTCGATCCATTAAGGAGATGAGAGTCCTATTAATTGGGAAGAAAGTTTGAAAGGCAGACAGGTCAGCAAATAAGGACCATGCCTAAACACTACTTGGTGGGGAGAACAAATGAGGGGATTCTCCAAGCTTAGTGGTGGAGGATGGAGAGCAAGGAGGCAGCTGAGCTATGATGGACAGCACCAGCCTGGTAAATTCCATTAGCACCAGTTGGCCTACCTTTGGCCACACTTCTTCCATTCCACTTCATATTCACTCAGCAGCTCCATTTCTAGTTTCAATAACCCAGCCCACTGCCCTTACTTTCTGAATTTGACTGCTTTGCTTATTTTATTTTATTTTAAAATTTTATTTGTCCTTCCCGCTGTTGTTCTACCTATTGTCTTAGACGCTGTAAAACATGTCAAGAGTCATAGAAGGCTTTCACATGGGCCCATCCAGTGAATACCTTCCTGAGTGGTAATCAGTAGTCCAGAATCATCTAGAGGGCTTGTGAAGGTACAGATGACTGGATTCCACTCTTACAGATTGATTCCACAGATCTGGGGGAGGTCCAAGAATTTGCATTTGTAACAAGTTCTTGGGTGCTCCTCATGTTTCTGTCAGCATTGATCAGGTTTGCTTGTTCATCAGTGTATGCTTGTATCTGCCTTCTTTACTCATCCTGATGTCAGTAAAATTTATCCATGTCATTGAGTGTCACCGTAGTTCATTTTTATTTTCTATTTTTGGCTGTAAATTTTAGTGATTCATTATAGGACTATATGACATTTTATTTATTCATCCTACTGTTAGATATTTGAGTTATTTCTAGTTACAGACTATTATGAATAATGTTGCTGGTATGAACCTTCTTGTACGTGTTTTGTTTTTTGATGGACATCTGCAGTTATTTTTTAGATAACTCTGTAGAGAGAACATCTTTTAAAGGTTTTATAGGCCACAGGAAAGAGCTCAGAGTTTATTCTAAGCACAGTAGGAATCTGGTAAAGGCTTTTTAAAATTTTATTTTTACTAGTACAAGTTTGTAGTTCATAATACATTTCTTGTGAGGAGTTGGTACATGTTATAATATATTTTTCATTTTTTATTAAAAATTGTTAAAATCATAACTTTATTGAACTAAAATTTACATACTATACAATTTAAAAACTTATGGGGCCAGGGATTTAGCTCAGTGGATTCGTTGCCTGCTGCACAAGTGCAAGGACCTGAGTTCCATCTCCAGTACCAAAATAAAAACTTAAAATATATGATTTAGTAGATTTCACCATATTGACGGAGTTGTACAACCAAGACCACAATCAAATTTAGATCATTTTTTATGCCAAAGCAAAACACTCTAACCTCCTTGCTATTATCTCCCAATCCCTCCCCACTAAATCTAGGCAACCACCGAGCTACCCTCTATCTTCATAGATTTTCCTATCCTGGAAATTTTTACTCGAAACAGACCATTCTCACAGCAAAAATAAAGACCTTAACATATCCAAAGAAATGCTAACCCTGCAAAGTGAGCTCCCTCTCACATGCTATTGGAGTGAAACTAGAAACCAAAAGCAGAAACATACTTAGAATATAATAATTTTTCTCTCTCTTTTTTTTCCTAATATCTGTCTTTTATTTTGTACTTTATTTATATGTTAAATTTTTCATGTAAGGGAAACCATGCGATGTTCAAACCTGTGTGTCTGATTTAATTCACTTAACTTTACTGTTTCAAGATGAATTCCTCTTTAATAAATGGTGCTGGAAAAAATGGGTTTCAACTTGGCAAAGATTAAAACTAGACCAACGGCCAACTTGGCCATGTGGGGAGATTGGTTGCAGACTGACTACAACCTGCTCGCTCTGCCCACTTGCAACCAGGACACGGTGAGGACCACCGGGGCACACCCACCAGCCACCAGCTTGGCAGTACAGCGCCTGCAACAACAGACCCCACCCCCCACGGCCTCTGGACTCTTGGCTGTGCAGCTACTTGGTTCCATACTACAGAGGCACAGGGAGACAAAAAAGCCATTGTCCTGAGCTGCAGAAGTGAACAACAGACAGAAGTCCTCTCTCAGGCTCCCTGATGAAAACAAGCCCACTGGAAAAGTGAAGAGAATCTCTGCAATAAAGGCACACCAGACCACCGTGCTTGGTAAGTTGGAGGGATCAGCACCTCCCATTGGAACCTGGACTATCTTCAGGGGAAAGGCAGCTGGAATCTGCAATAGAACCTTGCAGAGTGCAACCCTGCAGGAGGACAGGGAGCTCAACTTGGGACTTGCAGCCAGAAATCTGCCTGAATCTCACGGGTCTGCTACTGGCTTACAGAGACTTGTTGACCTATAACTGCACACTGCTGCCCATGTTGTCCATTGTGACAGCAGAGACATACCCTGAAGGAGGCCCTCCTGCATTTGTATCTTTTATTTGTTATTTGCAAAATTACCACTATTTTTTTGCTCTTATTTTTATTTTTTTTCTTCTTTTCTACTCTTTAAAAATTTTTCTTTTTCTCTTTTTTCTTTTGTTTTTCATGCTTCAATAGATATCTTATTTTTTAAAGCTATAGTAGAAGAACCTGGAAATCATATGGGGAAAAAAATCAAGTTTTCTTTAACAACCACAGTTTATATGAACATCTATAGGCATAGCAGCACTAGACCCACAATGATAGCACCTAACTGGCAGAATTGCTAGATTGGAACCAAAGGTATGCGAGGTATGGAAGGATGTGTTTACTCTTGACATTTGTGGCCACCTCTTTCCAAATGACCCAGGGTGCCAGAGACTTGGCTCCCCTATATGCCTATCACTCAAGAGCTGGCTAGAACTCTCCCTAGAACCGCATCATCCGGAAGACGGGGTTCATGTCATAAATATCTGTTCAGCTTCCAGGTCCCATGATAGGCTCTGGAACACCAAGATGGATGGAACATAATCCTGGTCCTCAGGTAGAAAGAGATATGTAAACAAATAATCACAAATAGAGAGTGGCTGGCTATACATAAAGTGTCTACAGGGACACGTGGTGGCACAAAGAAAACAGCAGTTGGTTTCACCTAAAAGACTAAGGAAAACTTTCTCAGAAATGATAACTGTTGAGCTAGCCCTAAAAGATAAAATGCTCACTACATCGACAGAAGGTGAAGACAATCCATGCAGAGGTCCACCTTGAACAAAGGCTCAAATACTGGAGTGAAATCCAGGAACTGTGGACAACTCCAGAAGAACTGAGACCTTTGTAAGGCATGCATACTGTATTTGGGTATGGATGTATGTTTGCACATATAGTATCTTTTTTTTTTCTCATTGAGAATTGTAGCTTTACATAATGCATCTTGGTTCTTATTT
>NW_004624797.1:10469989-10515203 GCF_000247695.1 Heterocephalus glaber
TATATAGATTTAATGCAATGCTGATTGAAATAACAACAATGTACTTCACAGAACTAGAGAAAAAATCCAAAAATTCATTTGGAACCAGAAGAGAACTAGAATAGCTAAAGCAATACTAAGCAACAGAGACATGGCTGGGGGTATCACAATCCCCAATTTGAAAGTATACTACAAAGCCACTATGAGAAAACCAGCATGGTACTGGCAAAGAAACAGACCCAAGGACCAGTGGAACAGATCAGAAGATGTAGAAACAACTCCAGACATACTCAGCCACCTCATCTTCAACAACGGAGCCAACCACCCTCACTGGAGGAAAGATAGCCTCTTTAAACAAATGGTGTTAGGGAAATCTGGATTTCAACCTGCTAATGGTTAAAACTAGACCCATAGCTATCACCATGCACTAAACTAAAATCGAAGTGGATTAAAGATCTAAATATTAAAACAGAAACACTAAACTTACTGGAAGATAAGTTAAATAGAATTCTTGAAGACCTTGGCATAGGAAAAGACTTTATGAAGAAAACCTCAGTAGCATGGGAACTAGCACAAAGAATCAACAACTGGGATCTCATCTTATTAAAAGGCTTGTGCACTGCAAGAGAAATAACCAACAGAGCTAAGAGGCAACCTACAATGTGGGAAACAATTTTTACCAGCTGTTCCACAGACAAAGGACTGCTATCTAGAATATATAAAGAACTTTAAAAAATCAGACCTCCCAAATATAAAGACTCAATTCAAAAATGGGCATTTGAAATGAACAGACATTTCTCAGACCAAGCAGTAAAATCAGCAAATAAACATATGAAAAAATGTTCAACATCACTGGTCATTCGAGAGATGCAGATGAAAACAACACTGAGATTCCACCTCACCCCAGAAAGAATGGTTGCTATCAAGAAATCAACCAATAATCAATGTTGGAGGGGTCGTGAGGAGAAAGGAACCCTTGTCCATTGTTGGTGGGAGTGCAGACTGGTGCAACCATTGTAAAAATCAATATGGAGATACCTCAAAAAACTAGAATTAGAGGTCCCATTTGACCTTCTCTACTGGATATCTTCCCAAAAGAATTAAAAGAATCATAGCACAGCGATACACGTGCACCCATGTTCATAGCAGCACGGTGTATAATAGCTAAAACTTGGAAACAGCCCAATTGCCCATCAACTGGAGACTGGATAAAGAAGATGTGTGTTTTTTTTTTTAATGGAGTACTACTCAGCCATAAAGAATGAGATACCAGAGACATTTATAGCTAATGGATGGACATTGAAGCCATACTCTTAAGTGAAATAAATAGGACCCACATGTGTAAATACAAAATAGTTTCTGTAGTGTGAGAAACTGAAAGTGTTAATAAGGTCAAAATGTATAATTGGTAATGTGAAATAGGAAGAAAAGGTTTAAAGGAGTAGGGGAAGTGGGAGGGGTACGGGAAAGGAAAGAAGGGAAAGGAAAAAATAGAAAAGGAAAAAATCGAAGCAGTCTTTGTAAATAGGGAAGGGTGGAGGTCTTGAAGGGAGGGCAAAGGAATGGGGAAAAAATAAGAACCAAGATGCATCATGTAAAGGTACAATATCTCAGTGATGAATGCAACTGTATTGTACACCTAAAATTTACCAATAAACTTAATAAAATAGAAAAGAAAACGTTGTCCCAAACTAGGGCTATCAGAAGACCTATCTGGTGTGTAGGCCAGAATCAAGATTTAGCTGCTTGCTTGCTCTGTGACCTTGAGCAGTTTCATCAACTTCTCTGGGTCTCAATTTTCTCCCTAATCATGAAGTGGTTGTACTTAGTCCCTGGCCACTTTCCCACTTGAGCACGTGTGAGAAACAGGTGTGGTCAGGGGCCCCAAGGGAATTTATCCTGATAACCTTTAATTTGAAAGAGAGAGGGGAGGAGAGGGGATCAACAGATCAGACCAGAAGGCAGTGTGGAATGAGGCAGGGGTATAAATAAAGTAATGCTAGAATAAACTGACTGAAGTGGAATGGGCCCCTGGAAACTCAGTCCTCAGTCTGGTTCTCTTGGCCCAGTTTGACTGGCTTCCAGGAGGGTCCCTCCACCTCTTATACTGACCTCTCTTGGCTTCTGTTTGCCTCCTGCCTGCCTTCCATTCCCCTTTCTCCTCACCACTTACTAGGGCTGATGTAGCCCTCTCTGCAGTAGGGGAAAGGCCTCCACACCCCATTTTTATCTCTGGTGGGAAGTCTCAGTTATATGCAATGTAATACACCAGTGTCTCAGACCCCTCATGAAATATCAGGAAGGCTTAATGGGGACTTCCAACTTAGAAAGTAGTATGCATGCTCCAAGGAGGGGAGATAGTGAAAGGCCTGATAAATGGGGTTATCCAGGCCAATTACATGGGCCTTAAAGAAAAGTGGCCATAATGTTATTTGACTGCTATAGGCAAGGTTAATCTCCTGTTCTTTACCTCCAACTCCTCTGGCCCAGACTAGCTCTTTTACCTCTGTGACTGGGATTATTGCAATAGTCTCTTCCTAGGCCTCTTTGCCTCCATCTCCTTGCTCTGCTCCATTCACCTATCCTTCCCTTTTACCTTTATATCTCAACATTGATCAGGTATCTCTTCTACTTGACTATGAGCTATGTGAAAGAAGGCATTGAGTCATTTTGTTAATTGTCTAATTCTCTTGCTAAGCACTATGTTTTTCATAAAGGAGGTGCTCAATAAATGTTTGATAGATGAATCAATTAATGAATCAATACCATAGGCTGGTCACTGTGGTTGTCATTGCACAGTGGTCCTCCTGTGTTCTTCACCAGTCCACGGTGTTAGCTACTATCAACGAACTTCTCTTACAGTTTATAATTGCTTAATTGTGTGTTAGACTGGGAGTTTGATGAGGATCTGGACCACAGCTGTCTTGTTTGCCTTCCCTGACACATTTCCCACTTATCAACCTGTACTGTGTTGAATGAATGCATAAATGAATCTTGTGCTGGGAATACATTTTCTCCTCCATCTCTGATTGTTCATTTAGCTATTTTTTATTGGGCACCTACTATGTGCAAAACATCATTCAAAGCATTCGAAATTTAGCAGTGAACAAAACAAATAAAAACCCCTGCTTTGATTTAGCTTACATTCTAGAGGCAAAGACAGTCAATCAATGGATGTATCTTTATATACATAAATGTCAAGTAGTGATAAGTGCTAAGAAGAAAACTGAAGCAGAACAGAGGGGTAGAAGGTGATGGAGGGAATTCCTGATTTAGCTGGAGACTTCAGGGAGGATGGCTCAGGAGGTGACATGAATAAGATCTGAATGAGCTGAGTGATGAAGCATTGCAAGCAGAGGGGACTAAGAGAGTAAGAGCTTGATGCAGAAATGTGCAAGGCAAGTTTCCTGAATAATGAGGAGACCAGTGTGGCCAAGGTATAGTGAGCAATGAGATGTAGGGGAGAAGATTAGAGAGGAGGGTGAGGGATAGACTGTGTAGAATTGTGAAGGCCATAAGGAAGAGTTGAAAAACTATTTTAAGTGAAATAAAAAGTCACCAAAAGAAATTTTAGGCAGGCATGTACAACAACTGATTTATGTTTTTAATAGACCTGTGAACCCTAGCGAATAAAGCCCTGGATGTGAGAGTGAAAGGAGAGAATCTAGTTAGAAAGCTAGTGCAATAGATCAGGTGATAAACAGTGTTAGTAACTGGAAGTGAAGTGGGCATGGTTGGATCAGTATATATTTTGAATGCAGAGCCAACAGACCTGTGGATAGTTTCATTTGGGTAGGAGAGAAAGACAGGGAGGAATCTAGGATGATTTTGAGGATTTTATGCAATCCAAGTTCCATTTTTTATGGCTTGCTTGAAAGCCACCTACTCTGGAAAGCCTTCCTTAACATTCCCTACCTTCCCCCCAGGCAAATCAGTATCTCTCACCGGATGCTCACAGCACATTGCAGCTCTGTGATGCTAATGGCACATTCCACCCTCTGCAGAGCAAAGCTACCTCTGCACAGGTTATCTTTGCATTCTTCACCAGAACCGGCACATGACTTGTGCAGAATAGTTGACCAATAAACACTGTGAGATTGACTAGATTAACTAAACTGATACTGTTTATTGTTACTTCCTGTGTATGATGGCAAAACTCTCCAATCATTTTAAGGAGAATTTGAATTTGAAGTAAGAATTATTTCAACATCACCAGCTTTTAATTACTTGGCAGATGACTCTGCTTGAATTATTGACATCATGAGAATTAAAATGTGGTCCCCTGATTAAAAGGGAGCTCATGTGTTGAGTGAGGGGTGCAGAGAGTGCTGGAGGGTGGGATAGTTGGTGAATCCTCTTCTCTCCACTTAGGTTCAGCTGGGGAAGCTGTGAGAAGAGGGAAAATGATCTAGCGGAAGACTGGTCTGCTCCTTATAAACAAGGCAGAAGGAAGAGGAGGCAGGGATTTGAGAAGCATGAGAGTTGAAGCATATGGACCTGGGTTCACATTTCAGCTCCTCCATTTACTACTTCGGGAGTTCTGAGCAAGGCATTTGTTTTAGCTATTTCATTTGCTTATATACAAAAAGTACAAAAATGCCAAGTATACCAGTAGGCAGAATTTCACAGATGCTCACACTCATGTACCATCTGCTAGATGAGACTATCAAGCCCTTCCAGCATCTCAGCAGGCTCCCTCATCCCCTTACCCAGAAAGGCAGCTGCCATTAGGACCTCTATGACCATGGAGCACTTTTCCTGTTCCTAATCTTCATGTAAATGGAATTATGCAGAATGCATTCTTTTATGGCTGGATTCTTTCTGAGCAAGTAACTTAAACTCATTAGGCCTCAGTTTCCTTGTCTTTGTAACAGAAATACCAACAGCAGTTATATCATGAAGGTGTAAAGATCTAAGATGATAAAGCTTATAAAATACTTTGGAAAGTGCCTGGGACATAGAGCATACTGAATAATTAGCTCTCTTTCTTTCTTTCTTTCTTTCTTTCTTTCTTTCTTTCTTTCTTTCTTTCTTTCTTTCTTTCTCTTTCTTTCTTTCTTTCCTTCTTTCCTTCTTTCCTTCTTTCTATCTTTCTTTCTTTTCCTCTTTCTTTCCTTCTTTCTTTCCTTTCTAACTTCCTAGAGCTATGTTAGGCACTATTGGGGTACAAGGGAATTATAAAAGGCAATTCATACCCTTAAGGAGATAATAATCTAGAGGGGGAGAGAAGTAAAGTGGCTGGTAAGTGGTAAAAGATAAAATGAAATGAGATATTAACATAATTAATATAATAATATCAATTACTAATCACACTGTTGAGTGAAGAGGAGACTGGCAATATAAGGAAATGGTAAAAAGTACAGGTTTTAGAGTCTTTGGACTTTGATTCTAGTCCCAGTTTTCCCAATTACCAGCTGTGCAACTTTGAGGATGTCACAGAATGTCTCTAAGAATCAGTTGCTTTATATGTTAAACGGGACTGATACTATTACCCACTTCATGAGATTACCAAGAACACTGAATGCAGCAACATATGTACTGTGCCCAGCACAGCACCTGGAACATAGCATTCAATGGAACAACGGTATCTGATGAAGTTTTTCTTCTGCTGTTGTGCAATACCAGGATTCACTGAGATCCAGAAGCACCAGTCAAACAGAATTAGCTTAAGGGGCTTGCACTGCCTCACCTACTCCAGCTGAACATGTAGCAGAGCTTTGCTGGTAACTGTTGACATGCAGGGAGCCACTTCTTCATTTAACCTTCTGCCCTGCTTTGTTAGATACCCATAACAATCCCAGAGATCTCTGAGCTGAGGACTCTGCCGTTGTCGTCCCCTAAACTTTCACTTTTCTTGTGCATCAAGCTTAACATTCAGTAACCAAGGCTGTTAGCTGGGACCCTGTGCAGCACTCAAGTGGGAACCACGGTAGCCCAACCCTGGCACAGCATTCTTTTGTCACCAAATAATAGAAAAAAACTTCTAAAAATAAAAACAATTTTTAGAGCAGTTGGAGATTCAAAGCAAAATTGAGAAGAAAGTATAGAAATTTCCCAGATGTCCCTTTATCCAGCACCCCCCCATTGACATCCCTCATCACAGTGGTACATTTGATGAACTTACATGGACACAGCATTATCATTAAAATTCCATCATTTACATTAGGGTCACTCTTCATGGTGTATATCTGTGGGCTTGAACAAATGTATGATGACATGCATCCACCATCATAGCGTCATACAGGACATTTCAATTGCCCTAAAATTAGCTGTGCTCCTCCTATACATTTCTCCTTCCCTCCAACCCATGCTAGGCACAAATGCTTTTACTGTATCTGTAGTTTTATCTGAAAAGTACAAATTTTCACAGTTATTTTGAAGCCTATATTCAGAGACCAAAATTCTTCAAACATTGTTCAGCAACACATTGTTTTGAGAAAACATTTTCAAAACGGTTTTATGCATCTGCTTTCCACTGTTCAAAACAAAAGTTTTAAAAAAACCTTGAAGCTCAACATGTCTTGAAAATATTTTTCAGACTGAAACAAATGTCTCAAAACCTTCTTGTAGATATGATGATTACTGAGATGATTCAGCTCAAATGAATATTTTCTCTAGTAATATTCTGATGATTATAGTTTTAGGACTTGATTTAGCTAGATTACTTTCTCAAAAACATATTTATTTTCTATCTTCATGCTCAGTCAAGAAACCAGGAAAATTTAAAACCTTAAAGCTTCAACATAAAACATATGTTGAATAAATGAATCATCCTTTCATTTTCATTTTGGCTGCCAGGAAACTCAGAGCTACGTTAGACAGAGGTAACATTTGCATCCTTGGTTCTTCCTTTCTCTACATAGCTTTTATATCACTGTTTTGGTTTTATTTATCTGCTTTATTTCTCTGAATTTTGATGTTAATTTGTTTCCAATCCATTTTCAATTGAGATGGATATAGTAGTGACATACAAGACATAAATATTTCAAATATCTACAAATAAAAATCTACTTAGTAGAAAATGAGAAAAATATTTGAACCACTATTTCACAGAATAGGACATCTGTATCTATAAAAATATGGCCAATTTCAGTAATACTCATAAATACAAATTTGAAAACCCAAGAGATATTGCTTAACACACATTCAATTGGCAAAATTAGAAAGTTAGGTAATATTATGAGGTGGTGATGATATGGGCAATCAAATATTCTCATGTACTGCTGGCTGGAATGTAAACTAGTAGAACAAATCTGGAGAGCAATCTGGAGGAGCTTAATGAAATTAATTATGCACAAATTTTATGAATGAGTTTATAATTTTGGAACTGATCCATTAAGGATCCATGCTATAATGTTTATGGAATCATTGTTTATGACAGCAATGAAAGCAACCTGGATATCCATCACCAGGGGATTTATAAGTAAAATGTAACATATGCACATGCTAAGAATGCTATTGGATGTTCGAACTCTAGACATATGTCTTGGTCAGCTCTGTCTGCCATAAAAAAATACCATAGTCTGGATAGTTTAAATGATAGAAACAAACTTTCTCGTAGCTCTGAAAGCCAAAAATCCATGATCAGGGTGCCACTATGATTGTGCTTTTGGGTTGCCTCTCCTCTAATAAGGACACTAATCCCATCATGTGGGCTCCATTCTCATGACTCATCTAACCCTAATTACTTCCCAAAGGCCAATTCTTCTCCAACTACTGTCATATTGGGGGTCAGGGCTTCAACTTATGAGTTTTGAGGGATATGAACATTCAATCCATAACATTTTGCACAATATCATCCAAATTCATGTCCTTCTCATGTACAAAATATATTCATTTTATCCCAACAGCCCCCAAAGTCTTAACTCATTGTATCATCAACTCTGAAGATGTAAGTTTAAAGCTTCATCTAAATTGCAGTGATCCATGAATACCCATGAATATAGTAGCACAATTCATAATAGCTGAATATTGGAAGCAGCCTATATGTCCATCAATAGATGACTGGGTAAAGAAAATATAGTATTTACACATAATGGAGTACTACTCTGCCATAAAGAAAGATAAACTGGAATCATTTGCATTAAAATGGATGCACTTTGAGACCATGATGTTAAGTGAAATGAATCAGACACACAAGCTGAAATATTGCATGGTTTCTCTCATATGAGAAACAAAAAATCTAAATAAAGTGCAAAGTAAAAGATAGACAATAGGAAATAAGGAGATAGATCTTTCTCACATGGGAAAGGGATCAAGAGATGGAGGGAGGGATGGGGAGGGAGGGGAGGGAAAGCGGATGAAAAAAGGAATTAAGACGTGTAATGTAACCATTATGTACTGCAAGCATGTACTAATAAAAATAAAATCAATTAGATATGAGTGAAACTCAGAGCACAATTCATCCTGAGTCTAATTTCTCTCTACCCATGAACCTATGAAACTAAAAACTCATGGCTATGTGCTTCCAAAATACTAAAGTGAGACTAGCATGTGATAGGCATTCTCATTCTAAGGGGAGAAATAGGAAGGGAAGGGTAATTGGGCCCAAGCAAGTTCAGAACTTAGTAAGGTATTAAATACTTATTTATTTATTTGTTTGTTTACTTATTTTTATTAGGGCATGTTTGCAGCACATAACGTTGACATTCCTTGTGTGGAGTTGGTGCATGTACACAACACACCCCAATTCCTTTTTTCACTCCGTTTCTCTCCCCTCAATCCCCTCCCTCCCTCAATAATCCTCTTTGATTGGAAGCTCTTCCCTCTGGACTCCCTGAGGTGGTGATTCTCTCCCAGTGTCCTGCCTGGTGGAGATCATGCCTCAAAGGTTCTGCTGGGGTAGGGGCCTTGTCTCCAATGTTCCAATACCCTTCCCCCCAAGTGTTGGCAGGGCAGTCCCACCTCCAAGGTAGGGACAAGACATTTGTACTGATGAAATCAAGGCAATGGCAACACCTTCTGAAAGTGAGGGGGTAGCAGTGATGACATCCAAATTGCCTTTGTGCTAAGTCTTTCCTTTTTTGGACGATTTATGTATGTTTAAAGTCAGATCCAAGAAGGATGACAGCCTTCCTTCATTCCAAACTGCATCCTCTGTTTCCTTTAGTCCAAAGTGGCAGGGCCTCTGCTGGTGTAACTGCATCTCAATTACTGCCATCTGTTTACAAGACTGATTAGGCCCATGAGTCACACTCATGGCCTTTTATCATTATTCATGCACACCCTCAGTGTTCTCTTCAGAACAATTTTTCCTATTTTTGCAATATGGATATCCTGAGAATTTCCCAATTCTCCAAGTTCGGTTCCTTTTTGCTTAACAATTACTTCAATTCACCTCTCTCCTTTCACATTTTAGTATAGACAGGAAGAATGAAAGAATGAAACCAATCAGTCACTTAATAGTGCTTAGAAATATCTTCAAGTAAGTATCCAATGCCTGCTTGCAACGTCTACCTCCTGCAAAACACCAGTTCAGTCAAGTTCTTTGCCACTTTATGGCAGTGATTGTCTTTTCTACAGTTTCCAGTACATGTTCCTTATCTCCATCTGAGACTAACCATAATTGCCCTTAATGTCCATATTTCTAGCATGCACCTCAAAACTCTTTCAGACTCTATCCATTACCTCATTCCAAAGCTACTTTCCACACCAATATCACACCTGATCTGTTTTAGTCAGTTTGGAGCTTCCACATATGAAGCCAGCAAGGCTTCAACATTTGAATTTGAGCAGGACAAATATTCAGTTCATGACAATGCATCTATACCAATATGAACAGATATTTAAAAACACATAATGTTGAATAAAAGAGTAGTCAAAGAAGTTTCATAGTATAATATAGTTTATGTAGAAAACCTATAAAATTTTAGTATCATATGTATCTAAATAAATATAGGAGTAATTGATCAAAAAGATATTTTTAAGTACATTTGGATGGATATCTATGGGAGGTAGAAGAGAAAAGGGGTTGGGGATGGGAGTAATGACAAATATAAAATTATTTAAAATAAAAAGATAGTGGCACACACCTGTAATTCCAGCACTCTGGCAGGCTGACGCAGGAATATTGTGAGTTCAAGCCCAACCAGGGCAACTTAATGAGATCCTGTTTCAAAATTAAAAATTAAAAAGGGTTGGGGGTGTAGTTCAGTGTGACTATCTTGGGTTTACTCCCTAGTGATGTAAAAGAAAGAAATAAATATGGATATAACTCAAAGAAATAAGATTAAAGGTCCCACTTGACCCAGCTATTCCCCTGCTGGGGATCTTCCCAAAAGAATTAAAAGAATTATACCACAGTGATATATGTGCACCCATGTTCATAGCAGTACAGTTCGTGATAGCTGAAACTTGGAAACAGTCCAATTGCCCATCAACTGGAGCCTGGATAAAGAGAATGTGGGTGTTTTTTTTTTAATAAAATGAAGTACTACTCAGCCATAAAGAATGAGAAATTAGAGACATTTATAGCTAAATGGATGCAGAGGCAATACTCTTAAGTGAAATAAATAGGGCAGACATGTAAATACAGAATAGTTTCTCTGGTGTGAGAAACTAAAAGTGTAAATAAGGTTCAAAAGGTATAATAGATAATGTGAAATAGGAAGAAAGGGTCCAAAGGGGAAGGGGAAATGGGAGAGATTGGGGAAAGGAAAGAAGGGAATGGAATTAATATGAGAAAGGAAAACATGGAAACAAAGTCTTTGTAAATAGAGAGGGGTGGAGGGGTTGAAGGGAGGGCAAAGGAATGGGGAAAAAATCAAGAACCAAGATAGATCATATAAAGGTACAAAGTTCCAATGATGAATATCATTATATTGTATACCGAAAATGTACCAATAAAATTAGTAAAAAAGAAATAGAAAACAAATAAGAAATGGGAGTCCCAGTAATAAAGACTGTGTGCTACAAATGAAGGACTACAACTAAGTCAAATCTATGAATGTTGAGGTTAATGAGAAAATATTTATAAATTTAAAGAGACCATTACTGTGTTTTAATACTAGTTCTTATAAATATATGACAAAACATTCTGGCCTTTAAAATGTAGCCTTTTATTGATGTGGTTTTTATTCTACAAAAGAAGAAAATCTCTGTGCCTACCTCAGAATCATCTGAAGGACATGCAGGGAGTCAAGATGACCTCAATGGAAATGAGGGGCAGGATTATAAAACCCAAGCTTTACTTTATTTTGAGAATGAGAATGATGTGTACAGTGGGGGTATAATTTTTTCCCAGACATTGCAATGGTTGAGTGTTGTATATAAGTAGGAAAACAATCTCTGCAGAAAAGCCTCTCAATTCAATCTAAGAGCAGCTAGCTCGAAAGGGCAGATACATGATGCACACTGCGGATGTACTAGGGAGTAGGAGGAAAGTTAGAAGGAAAGGGAATTAGGAGTAGAAGTGAAAGGAAGGGGACACAGCTGAAAATGAGGGGTTATTTGAGGGTAGAGAGAAAGTTCTTCCAACAGGGGAATTAGGATGGATAAAAATGGTTCTGGATAAGAAGAATGACAGTAGAGATTGAATTGATGGGGTGAAAACCTGGAAATTAGATTGAGAGGCTAAAGGGGAGAAAGAGACTTTTCTAAATAGGAACCAAGGGAACATAATGTGACTCTTTTCTCAGTCTCCCGTGGAGAGGCACCCATCTGTCTGAGAGAAGTCACCCAATGACTCTTTCCACTCAAGCATACATACATATTCTACCACTGAGGTGCAATGAGCCAAGTATTCAAACCAATGTTTCCAAAAAACTAGCAGAAGGGCCAGGGATTTAGCTCAGTGGATCCACCGCCTGCCTCACAAGAGCAAGGACCTGAGTTCGATCCCCAGTACCAAAAAAACAAAACAAAACAAAACCCCAAAACCCACCAAAACCAAAAAACCAAAACCAAAAAACTAGCAGAAGAGAAAAACAAAATTAAGTGCACTGAAAAACATTGCTTCTTCAGTTTAATAAAATTAAGGTGAATCTTCTCAGTAGCAGAAGTTTTCCCCACTAGATATGAGAGTATGAAGCACATTTTAGGTGTAGTAGGGCACTTTTTATACTCCTGTCTACACCCTTATGAAGGCCACTCTTCCTCTTACTCTAAGGACCTCAGTTCACAGACTTCCTCAATGCTCCAAATCCTCTTCTCTACCTGGGAAACACAGAAGACCCATCCCATGCACCATGTGTTGCACCTCTCTGCCTTTTTACTTCTCAGCACCTCCATCACCACCGTCACTTGGCATCACGGGGCATGGCTTCAGCTCTAAATGACTTAACTCCAACATCCCACAGAGCCTCAAATCTCCCTGAAATGGCTGGGCCCCTTGTCATCTACTCTTCGGCCTTGCTGAGGGTTCAGTGCTCTGAGACCTTCTTTTTCTCTTCACTTCTTTCCTTATCCAGCCAGGATGCTGGGACATATTGAGAATTGACTGCATCTCCATCCCCGTGCACTCCAAATATCATGTCTACACTACTTAGCCTCAGCTTTCTGTACCCCCAAACATCTGATTCCTCCAATCCCATAATAATCACCATGAGATAAAGGAGCACCCCCCATCACCACTGGTGCTTTTAACTGTTAAAATTTCTAGCTAGGGCTGGCTCCTCAGGCCATTCAGCCATCTCTCTTTTGCCCCAAGTCATCTCTCTCTCCCTTCCCCCTCAAGTGTATTCTAAGTTTCTTTATCATTCCACTGAATAAGAGCCCCTTTCATTCTACTTTCTCTTAGCTTTCCAGTAATTACTTAGATTCTTACTTCCCAGCAGACATTGAAACCACCTTCAATTCCTTGTCCCCAAATCTACAAATATCTTTTTAGCTTCATCAGCTCTCACTTTATATTTCTCCTGTGGTTTCAGGAGAACTGGCCCTCATCTTCTAGTTTCTCCATTCTTGTTCTGTATCTCCTTATCTAATCCTATCACCCCACCGTCTTGCCTACAACCTTGCTCTTTAAATCTTTATTTCTTCCCTCCCTACTAGTTCCCTTACTTCAGGTGATCCATGTGCTCAACTATCTCTTTCCTTCAGAAATCTTTTCTTGGTATCATTACCATCTTCGTCTACTGTTAAAACTGTCCCCATCTTTTAAGTTTTAAAAATCAGGTGTCTATACTCTGCTTCCTCACTTCCTATTCTCTTCTCAGCCAGTGTAATCTGGCTTTCAATTATACCACTCCATTACTGTGCACTCACCATGATTTCCTTTAGTCCTAACCTTATTATTCACTACACTTTTTTTGACTTTTAAAATAAATTACACATATTTAAAATATATATTTTGATGAGCTGTGATACATACACTTATGAAAATATCGCCACAGCTAAGATAATATATCTTTCCAGCAACAAAAGTTTCAAGGTACCCCTTTGTATATACTAAACATCCCTCACACCGTCTCTAAGCAACCATTGATCTGTTTTTGTCAGTGTAGGTTAATTTGCATTTTCTAGAATTTTATATAAATGGATTCAGACAGTATGGACTTTTTGCCTAGCTAATTTCACTCAAATAATTATTTTGAGACTCATCCATATTGTGCGTGCATCAACAGTTAGCTCTTTTAAATTGCTGAGTAACATTGTATTGTACAAATAGAGCACAATTTATTTATCCATTCACCAGTCTATGAATATTTGGTCTGTTTAAAGTTTGAGTGTGTTTTTAATAAAGCTGCAATGAATACTTGTGGGTTATTGCATGGGCTTATGCTTTCATTTCTTTGGGATAAATACCTAGGAGAGAAATTAGTAGGTTGTAAGGTAGGTGTATGTTTAATTTAAAAAAAAAGCCAGACTGTTTTTTTAAAAAATGAATATATCATTTTATATTTCAACAAGAAATAAAGGAAAGGTCCAGTTGTTCCACATCCTCAGCAACACTGATATGTTCGTATTTTTGCAATTTAGACCTTTTAGTGAGTGCATAGTGATAATCTTTTTGTGGTTTTGATTTACATTTCTTTAATGACTACATGTGCACATTTGCCACCCGTATTTCTTCTTTTGTGAAGTTTCTGTTCTAATCTTTTGTCCATTTCTTATTTCGTTATTTGTGTTGTTATTATTGAGGATTTTTTTGGGTTTTTTTGGTGACATCAGGTATTGAACCCAGGGGTTTGCATCAAGCTACATCCTTAGTTCTCCTAACCCCTTTTTGAGACAGGATCTTGCTAAATTGCTGAGTTGTCCAGGTGGGCACCAATTTGTGATCCTCCTGCCTCAGCCTCCCAGAGTACTGGTATTATAGATGTGCACCATCATGCCCTGCTCTTATTATTAAGTTTTTTTGTTTTGTTATTGTGGATAGAACTCAGGACCTTGTACTTGCGAGGCAGGCAGTGGAACAACTGAGCTAAATCCCCAGCCCTTATTATTGAGTTTTAGTCATTGTTTATATATTCTGGATACAAGTCCTTTATCAGATATGTGATTTTCAAATATTTTCTACCAATCTGGCTTATCATTATTATTATTATTTTAGAACACTATTTTGGGGGGGAACAAAAGTTTAATTTTAATGAAATCCAAAGATCAATTTTGCTTTTATACATCATGGTTATTTTATTTAGAAAACTCTTGCCAAATGCCAGGGCACTGAGAGTTTCTATTATGTGTTCTCCCAGAAGTTTTTTATTTTTATCTCTTACTTTTAGGTCTTTGATCCATTTTGAGTTAAGTTTTGTATATAGGGTGAAATAAGGATTTTCTTTTTGCTCCATTGTTATATATGTCTGTCTCTATACCAATACTTTACTATATTATTTATTAAACCTTTATAATAAATCTTAAAATCAGGTAGTTGATTACTCTTTGTTATACTCATTTTTTGGCACATGTAGGTCCTTTGAATTTCCTTGGAAATGTTTAGAATCAGCTTGTCAGTATTTACAGGGATGTCTGCTGGAATTTTGAATGGGATTATTATGATTCTATAGATCTATTTGGAGAGAACTGGTATCTTAACAAGATTGAGCCACCTGATTCATAAACACAATAAATCTCTCTATTTATGTAGGTCTTTTAAAATTTTGCTCAGAAATATTGTATATATGTCTTTTACATCATTTGTCAAATTTATTCCTAAGTATTTTATATCATTTGATGCTGTATTGGAAATACTATTTTTAAAATTTCAATTTCCTTTTGTTTGTTGCTAGGATCCAAAAACTGATTTTTGAATATTGACCTTGTATCTTACAACCTTGCTAAAGGGAGGCTGTCCTCCCTTTTTTTTCAGATAATTTATGATTTTCTACAGAAATGATCCTGTAGTCTGTGAATAAAATACCTTTGTTTTAAATCTGTACTCTTTTATTCACTTTTCACATTTTATCACAATGAATAGGGTTGTCAGTAAAATACTGAATTGGTGGGGTGACAGTGGACATTCTTGCCTTATTCCTGATCTGGGGGGAAATAGTCTTTCACTATGCAATTTTGAGTTGTCAGATTTTCATAGATGCCTTTTTCCAGATTTGAGGGTATATTCTGTGGCAATTTTGCATAAATTTTTTTTTTAACATCAGGAATGGATATTGAATTTTGTGGAATGCATTCTCCTGCATGTACTAAGATAATCATATGGGTTTTCCTTTTTAGTATGTTAATATGATTTTATTTTCAAATAGTAACCCAACTTTGCATTATGATGCAATATGTAATGATATAAGGTCTTTTAATTTATGATACAATAACTTTTAAATATATTATTGGGCTTGATTTGCTAAAATTTTCTGAGATTTTTTGTGTATATATTTGAAAGAGATTTTAGTCTATAGCTTTCTTTACTTGGAATGATTTTGACTTGTTTTGGTCTCAAGGTAATAATGCTGGCTGACAGACTGAATTATAAAGTATTTCTTCTCCTTTGAATTTCTGAAAATGTCTGTGTAAAACTGCTGTTATTTCTTTCTACAAAGTTTGGTAGAATTTATCAGAAAAGCCATCCATCTGGGTCTAGAATTTTCATTATGGAAATGTTTTAAACTACAAATCCTATGTCTTAAATAGATATTGGGAAATTTAAGGTATCTTTTTCTTCTCCAGTGAGCTCTGGTAGTTTATGCCTTCTAAGAAATTTATTCATTTCCTCTAAGTTCTTGAGATTATTGATCTAAAATGATTTATTTAATATTTTTATGAGTGCATATTTGCAGTACATAATGATTACATTCATCATGGGAAATTTGTACATGTACATCACACATCTTAATTCTTTTTTTATTCCCTTCCCTTCCCCTCCCTCCAATCCTTCTTCCCCTCTCCATTTGTGAAAGCTCTATTTCCATTATTTTCTTTCAATGTTTTCCTTTAAATACTTTTCCTTTCCTTCCCTCCCCATTCCCCTCATCTCTTGTTTCATTACCATTTGAAAAAATTCTTACTTTCTAATATATAACCTCTGCATGCCCATGCCCATGTTTATAGAAGCACAATTTATAATAGCTAAATCTTGGGAACAGCTCATATGCCCACCACCAAGCAAATGGGTAAAGAAAATGTGGTAATTATATACAATGGAGTAATACTCTGCGATAAAGAAGGATAAACGTGAGGCATTTGTAGGTAAATGGATGCACCTTGAGACCATAATCTTAAGTGAAATAAATCAGACACACACATTTAAATATTGCAGTTTCTCTTGTGTGAGAAACACAAACTATAAATTATTTAAATATTTTATTAGCCTTTATTATCTATATAACTTGCAGTGGAGTCCCAATTGTGTCTTTATTATGTCCTAATCAGTCTGACCTCAGATTTATCAATTTTATTGATCTATTCAAATAACTAGCTTTAGGTTTCATTGATTTTCTGTATTGTTTTACTATTTTCTATTTCATTTATTTCTACCTATATCTTTGTTATTTACTTCCTTTTATTTACTTGGAGTTTAAATTGGTTTTACTTTAGGACCGGAGATTTAGCTCAGTGGTGCTACCGCCTCCCTCGCAAATGCAAGATCCTGAATTTGATCTCCGGCACAAAAAAAAAAAAAAAAAGGTTTTACTTTATATTTTTTAAGTGGAAATTTAGAACAGTGATATGAGACCTCTCTTCTTTTTAATATAATCTTTCATGGTATAAATTACCCTGTAAGCTGCTATCTACAAAATTTGATGTCTTACCATAATTTGTTTTAATTAATTTTAAGTATTGGGGGACTTTTAGATATTTTTCTGTTACTTATTTCTAGTTCATTTCTATTTTGTCAGAGAGCATGTTAGTATGATTTTAATATTTTAAAAAGTTGTTCAAGCTTTTATATAAGCTAGAATATTATCTAACATGATAAATGTTTCACATGTCCTTGAAAAATATTTATTCTGTCACTTAGGTATGAAATGTTCTATAAATGTCATTTAGGTCAATTTCATTGAAAACACTTTTTTAGTCTTCTCTAATCTCGTTGGCTTTCTATCTACTTCTTCTATCAACTATTAAGAGAAAGGTATTGAAATCTCCAACTGTAATCATGGAGTTGTCTAAGCTTTATTAATTTTTATATGAAATATTTTTGAAACTCTGTTAGGTGAATGATATGCAAGATCATTATACATTGATAAATTGACCCTTTTAACACTGGGAAATGCCCCTTATTGGTCTGAAATCTACTTTTAATGAATTTATATGAGATATAATCAAAATATATAGAGAATGTTTAAATTTTAAAAATTTATTACAGTAAAGGAGACATTGCCATTACTGTAAAAGCTGAGGGCCATCCAACCGAAAGTCATGCTTGTAAAACATTATTGTGCTCCCTCATCCACCTTATTCACTAGGTCTGGCAAGTGTGACTTCGGGCTCTTTTCCAAAGCTGAAATGACCATGAAAGGTAAATGGTTTGAATGGATTCAAGATGTCAAGTAAGCCACAACACAACTAAAGACCGTCACAAAAAAGGACTTCTAGAACTGCTTCAGAAAATGACAATAATTGAGATATGTGTGCTTGAAGTGAGGAGCAGTATTTTGAAGGGCATTAATGGCAATGTGACTTTTACTGTAGCAACTTTTTAAAAAAATTTAAACATTTAAGCAGTCTAGCTTTTCTTTCAGTGCTTTTAAAGATATTTTTCTGATATATTTTTATTTGCATTATTTCCAAAGGAGAATTGGCTGTCATTTTAATATTCATTTCTTCTTATGCAATGTGTTCTCATTCCTCCACCCCTGCACTGGCTTCCTTTAAAATTTTACTTTTATCATTATTTTTTGTGGTACTGAGATTTAAACCCAGGGCCTTTGCACCGATTTACATCCCCAGACCTTTATATTTTTTACTTTGAGACTGGATCTTTTTAAGTTATTAAGTTGCCCAGACCAGGCTTGAAATCCTCTTGTCTCAGCCTCCCAGTGTTCTGGATTTACAGAAGTGTGTCACCACGTCCAAGTTTTACCATTAATTTAAAGCAATTAATTTGTGTTGTGCTCTGGTGTCTGTTTTCATGCTGTTTGTGCTTGGGGTTTTTTGAGATTCTTAGATTTGTTAGTTCATAATTTTTATCTAATTTGGAATATATTCATTTGTTATTTCTTTTTAATATTTTTCTGTCCTCCTTTCTCCTTTGAGTCCTCTAGGTATGTGTCCATTAGGCAGATTAAAATTGTCTTTGCAGCTCTCTAAGACTATGCTAATATTTTTTATTTTTCTCCTTCGCCTTTAATTCTCAATATTTTCTAATGATATGTCTTCAAATTGAATAATCTTTTCCCTTTAGTTTTCCCTTTCTTCATTTATTCCTTACACACAAATACTCCTCCAGGGTCTTTCCTTTGTGGTCTGCACACTTATCTACTTCCAGGGTGTTAGTTACTGTTTCTATTCTCATCACTACTGAAAATTGTTACCTTTAACCCAGACCATTCAACATTCCAATGTTTCTGACAGTCTATATGACGTCTTTGCCAGACTGACCCCAAGGCCCTTCAGCTCATACAGAAACTATTATCTCCTCCTGTAGGTTTTATCACAGTGAGAGACCACATAAAATAATTGGTCACCAAAACATGAAACATTCAAGATCTTCCCTTTCGCCAATTCCGGTGTCTTAACATCACTCAGGTGGTTCTGATTTTCTTAAATAAAACTTCCCCTGCACTGCTTCAAGCTGTGAGTCTTTCTCCTCTTATTATCACAACAGTCTCTTTGCCTTCATAAATCTGATCATGTCACTCTTTGATTTCCCTATGACCAACAAGATACAGTTCCAACTTCTTCACCCAGGTTATAAAGACTCCTGTGATTGTTTGTATACTTCACTACTGTAAATTTTTATACCTCCTCTATGCACATAATCATTGATGAACAACTTGCTGTTTCTTGAAGAAGAAGCTATGTTGTTTCATACCTCTATGCCTTTGCTTAGAATGTTCTCTCTGCCAAAAATATCCTTTTCCTTTTTGTAAGACGGACTTCAACTTTCCCTTTCAGTCCTGGCTCGAGGATTCATTTTTCTGTGAAGGAGTTCTTGAATCAGTTGGGGTAACAACTTCTTTCTTTGAGCTACCAAAGTACATGGTACATGGTATTATATCATTTATTACATTCTATTGCAAATATTTGTTCATGAAAGGCTTTCTTACTGTATTTCGATCTCTTTTAAGATTTAACTATTATTTTAATCATTTTGTATTCCTTCATTTCTTTGCAAAATGCTTAATAAATGTCTATTGATATATAGTTATTTTCCATTATTATAAATTGGTGGCAGGTATCATAGGATTCAATCCAGATTTTTATGAATTCAAATCCTTATTTCATCCACATGTTACTATTGTCAAGGTAAATACCCCAATTTGTTGAATCTTTCTTTCTTGAGTTCATTTCTTTTTTGTCCACTTTTTCCCACATATATTTTAGAGAATGAAACTTTTAAGTGTGGAAATCTACAGAAAATATGGAACTTTGTATTTTTCAAAGATAGTTACAACAATGTCCTACATTCTACGTGTTGTTATGCAATACCACCCCACCATCAAGAGCTAATTATCTTTTTACCTCTTTGAATCTAGGTGGAATCTGTGAATACTATGGACAATAAAATACAATATAAATGCTGCAACAGTTCTTGGAATAGTTCCTAACTAGTCTGGCAATTTCAACTTCCTGTTTATTGATTGCCAGCCAACATGTTACTGACCTGAGATCACCATTGCTTGACAAGCTTAAGTGATGTGTAAGGGCTCTGGATGATAAGACGTCAGAAAGGGAGAGAGAGAGAGAGAGAGAGAGAGAGATCAAGGTGCCTGAACTTGTAGGTTAAAGAACTAAATCAAGAGTAGAATGTCCATTTCTGCCTTTCCAGCTGACTCTATGAGAATGACAGACAAACCACCTGCTTAAGACTTTCCAAATTCTTGATGCATGAAATTGTGAATAAAATAAAATTGTTACTTTAGGCTATGAAATTTTGAATGATTTGTTACACAGCAACAGATAACCAAATCAAAGGAGAGGGGAACATGACTAATACCTGTTCGCATTACCGGAGGTTTAAATCAAGACTTTTTTCCCTAAGCCCCAAAATACTAAGAAAAGAAAGTCAACTTAGAGATAAGGACAAATGAGTTGGCCTTTAAATACTCTTATCAGTAAATAAACATATAGAGCTTGATATCCCTTGAAATGAATGAGAAAAAAATATAAATGACTTCTAAACAAGCAGGAAAAAAGGATTATTTTCAATAGTACAGATGACAAGAAAGAAGAAAAGGCAGCAGCTATTTTGGAAGGCAGGAGTGTGTTCCCCAAAGTCAAGACAGACTGGAATAATGGGTTAAATATAAAAGATATCATTTAGCAGGCATTAATGAAAAGTGATGCAATTGAGTCCAACCTGCATATGTATAAAAGTAAATAATTAGAATGACCATTGAGAAAATAATTTAGGTGCCAGTAGCTGCACAGAGAGATAATAACTTCTTAAACTACACTATTAGAAGTGGAAAATTCCAAATGAAGGCTGATCATTATTATTTTTTTTTTACTCAGAAAACACGAAAGAAGATTGTCTTCAATTCTTTGAGCAGTGGGAGAATTTGAGGACATGGCCATATCAGAGGGAGAAATTATTGACCTTTGAGGTCCCTGTAGATCTCGAGAATCTCCAAAACTATACTTAGAAGCATTCTTCAAATTCTGAATGTCTCATACAATTCTTCAATATCTTGTCCCAGCCTGAATCCAGTGTAGTATTGTTCTTCAAACCTAACTGCATAATACTCTGACAATATGTGGAAAAGCAGAGTCCAGAAGGAGAATAGTTTCTGGGCTTTCTCATGGTAAGATTTTATTGAGGCAGGCTTTCCCATAAGACCTCTGAAGTAGACTGTGGTGGGCCTTGTTTGGATGGCCCTGGTATCTCACAAACAAGAAGTATTTCCAATTTCCCACTTAGAAAGAGCCAGTAGACCTGGGGTCAAGGTCAGTTGGACATGACTTCACCAAGGTTTTAGCCCTGTGTGCTTTGCTTTGTGATGTATGACTCATCATAATTAAATTTTGAACTAGATTAACTATAATTCCTGCACTTATTAGGCAATCAGGGTTTAAAGCCCTTGTAAAAGAGAATGAGCTATTCATTCTGATAATGCAATTAAGTAACCAACAGAGCTAATATTTTATTTTGGGGAAGAATAATTTTTGATTAATGATACATTTTATTTCCCAAATCCCTATAGCAGTGGGTCACATTTTGGTGAGCAAGCCAAAGAAAAAGGATAAAATTTGAATGTTCAGAGTGTTTAGAGGTGGATTAGCATAAACTATTCAGCAATGGTTGCTCCCCACAAGGTTCTTCCCAACCCCTGAGCCCCTGATCCCTTGGCACACATGTACTCCAGAAGTGTTCAAAACAGTGTTCACCGGGAGGACTTATTTGAAGTACTTATCTCCCTGGCCTTCATTTCTACTTACAGAAATAGGGAACAATAGCAACATTTCTAAGGTTCTTTGCCTATGGGTTTCTATTTAATTCCAATATTTCCTGTGCACGATCTATGTGAATAAAGGACTGGTTGAGAAGGATCAGAAAATGCTTCTTGGAAGAGGTGATATTTGAGAAGAGTATAGACTCGGGGCTTGTAGCAGAATTGTGTCACATGGTTTGGGGTCAAGGAAATTTAGTAGTTATTTTAGGAATCCGGATGAGATATCACTGTTGGGGATGAAGAGAAGCAGACATATTCAGTCAATTTGAAAGTAGTAGAAAATGAAGACTTGCCAATTGATTGGATGTTTGGGGGACAATGAGGGGGAGAACTAGGGAAAATTTGCAGATGCCTAATTTGAATGATAAAGTATATTGTGTTAAATTAGATGAAAAACCTATTTTGTGTGGTGAGATTATATTTTCTAGAATCGTAGAAGAGATTTGGGATTGGAGCTATCTGTGTAACATCAAAGTAGAGATGTCTAGTAGTCAACTGAATATGTGAGTCTGGGAATCAAAACAGAGGAGATGAAGATTTAGAGGTAAGTGGCATAGTAGTTGCAGCCATGGATATAGACTATGTTGCACAGGAATGACATTTTAAATTCCCCTCTGAGAAGAAGACCAAAGACTTAACTCTGGGGAACACCAACTCTAAATGGGTGGTCTAAGGAGGAGCCAGGAAAGAGACTGGGCAGAAACACAGATCAGTGGTATTACTATGGGGAGCTGAGTACCATTAAAGCAAAAGGCAGAGAAGACACTTCAAAAAAAAAAAAAAAAGAAAGAAATCAGCATTCTGAATAAGCAGGCTTAAAGCGAGAGAGGCCGAGAAAAACACTACAGGTTTAAAGTTTAGCACAGGTCAAGATGAACTGGGGAAGGTAATGAGGCAGAGATTTCAGTGAATGAAGTTAAGGATTTTCTGTCAAAGCAGTTTGCCATTGTTACCCACCCTGGCAAGGAGACTCAGTGTGGCTTACCCCATTCTGGAGCCCATGTAGGAATCATCTCCTTTTCCTTGAGCTTTGCATTCCAGGGAGCAGCATCTATCCTTTATGCCTTCTCCAAATTCTCCCTTGGGCAGTCACTGTTGCTGGACTCCAGGAAGGATGGAAGCTGAGGGTGGGCCCACGGTATTCAAAGGTTACCACAGTGTAGCCCAAAGTATCTCTTTTCATCTTATCTTTCCTTTCTTATATCTAGTCGCAGATCCATCAAAATAGAATTATCTAATGCATCTGATGTCTTACCTTTGTGCCTATGTCATGCTGTTCTCTTTTCCTGGCAGCCCACTCCCACCCCCACCCATTTCCTATCTCTTTAAGTTCTTGTTAGCATTTGTAGGTTGGTCTCATACACCATGAAATCATCCCACGTACCTCAAACAGGTCTGAATTTTCCTCTAGACTACTGTAGCATTTTATTCCCTCATGACGTGAATTGTACTTCGCTATGTATTTGGAGTAAGTCATATCTGTTGCCAATTTCTTCCTGTAGATGATGGATTCTGAGAGGATTTGTCCCATCCTTGCTTGTGTCTTATCTGCTAGTGCTAACCACAGTGTCTGACCATATAAAATGTTCAATAAATATTTATGACAATGAATTAGTGGATGGGTGGAGAAAGGAATAAGTGATTTGTGGAAGTGCCCAGTGCTAATCTCAGAGAAAGAACTTTTCCATCTCTGGCCCTTAGGATCCAAATGTAGTCTTAGTACAAGTCATTGGTACAGTAACAAAAAGGTTTTGGTATATATTATGCCAAATTTCTCATTGGTCAAGTGCACACTCATTTTCTGTGTTTTCATTTCTCCAAGTGCAATTGTGAATCAATGCCATGGTGTAAGGGACAGAGCCTGGCCTGGGTATGGGATGCTGTTGGGTTCAAGTCCTAACATTGTCTTTTATGCACCCTATGAAAAACTAGCATGGGCCATTTGCCCTCTCTGTAAGCACAAGTGTCCATCTGTGCCTTGCCTCCCTCAGAGTACTACTGGAGGTGCAGAAAGATATGGCTCATACAGGTTCTTTGCAAAGATAAGTTCTGGACACAGGTGAAAGATTATCACTAATGAGGCAATTAATTTGGCTCAGAATGAATAAGGAGATCCGGATCCTGTCCTGGTTGGACCAGGTTGCTTTTTAATCACTCTGCTGGCTGCTGCAGAGCCCTGGGACATGACTTTGAATTATGTAAATGACACTTGTTAATGACACAACAATATATAGATGGAAGAGCTCAGACATGGTAGGGAGTCCAAAGTATCCAGACTGGCTAGTAACAGAAAACTGAACCTACTTAGAGTTGGTAATGAGAACGTTGAGACAATATTGCAGGAAAATGAAAGAGAAAATTGAGACAATATGTGGATTTTCAAGCAGTTTGGGAAAGCTGTGTGTGTGTGTGTGTGTGTATGTGTGTGTGTACACATGCCCATTCACATGCATATGTCTGAGAGAGGAATAGGGTCTTTAATAGCAACAACCCTTTTCATCTCCATAATAACCCTTGACAACTTGAAAATCATTTTCATAGCAACCATCTCTGAGGTAAAAAGCAGCATTTCTGCTTTCCAAGATAATCTCAACTAGAGAAGCATCTCAGTCTGAACCTTTTCTCTCTCTTCTCCTGTCCTGACCTGTCCGGTTCTGTTCCCTCCCCTCCCCTCCCCTCCTCTCCTCTCCTCTCAGCTAATATTTTCACTTAACATTAGGACCCCGAATTCAGTTGTGGAAAATGAGTCTCAGAAAGTGAAGCAACTTGTACAAGTGGTAGAGTTAGAACTTGAACTTTAGGATGTTATTTTTCTTTAATATTTACCTTTTTGCCTGCATATAGAAATAACAATGCTCTCTGTAGAACATTTGAGGGGAGAGAGTAGCCTAGATAAGTGTAAAGAAGAAAACATAGTTCACCCATAATCTAACCTTCCAGAGGTAACTGTCGATATTGGATCCATGTTTCCTTATGCAATATAAATGGCTTAAGATTCTGTAAATATAAAATTGTGTGTATTCCAATATGTGTTCCACTGCATGGTGATTTCTGTAGTTCCCTTCCTACCACTATGCATAGCCACTTCCAAGCCCCTGTAGCCTTCAAAACTCCCATTGTAACAATGTCCCAATAGCCTCTTGCAGCTGAAGTGAGGATGCTTTGAGATTCCAAAGGTAAAGGTGTTTTGGCAGTTTCACCATGTGATTTGTGGAGAGGATCTCAAGTGCAAGGCTTGCAGTTGGACAGCAAGAAGCAGCTCTGGCTCCTTCTGTGGTAGGTTCCTGTTTACTCACTTGAGACGAGCATTTCCAATAGCCTCCCTACAAACAACTCCTTTGGGAAGTCTAACTATGCCCCCATCATATTTCCCCCTTGGTCCTCTCTCTCCTGTCTCCAATCTGATCTCAGTTGACCCTTAAGCAGTATTCTACAAAGGTAAAAGGGATTTGATGATATTAAATACAACTTGGGAACATGAACAGATCATCTTGTACTTATCTAAGCTCACAGTTTTAAAAACAGAAACAACAATTTTTCTCCCATATGTTTTTCCCCCTTGGTTTAATTTTTGGTTTTAAATTGTTTGGACTAGAAACTTACCATTCCTAAGGAAGAGGACTCAGTAGTAAGAGTTCAAATCTATATGGAAGAAACCCTCTAGAAATTCTCACCTGTTATGAACTTATATTTTCATTATTGGCACAGTTCTTTATTAACCACTTAACAGTTTACCCCAAATGTCACTTGGGCAGAGTGTTCATTTACCTACTGACTTTTGCAGGTATCATTTCAACCTCGACTCTTGCATTGAATAAGTCTGATAAAATTGTTCTTATATTACCTGTTATATTATCTTATAAAAATTATTGAAAAAATTTGCAATTTTGATCATCCTATACTTAAATAATTGGACTGGTAAGTGATCAAAGGAGGTGGAATGGGGTGATGGCTACTGGTGTTGGCCTAGACTCCTGGGAACTTAGATCACTCAGAACCCCAGGCTAATGCTTCCTTGAACACTGGCATGAGTGATAATTACCCCAAGGAGGAAGGGAAAGAGTGATCCTTTCTTCCAGCCTTTGGTCTGTCAACAACTGTGGTCATGTAGCTACTCATATTAATTTTTTACAGCAAAGACTAATCCCATAGCACACAGCAGTATTTTTCAATGTGTAGTCTTTGAAATGCCTACATCAGAAACACTTCAGTTGTGGCCCAGCAGTCTGCATTTGAAAAACATCTCAGATGATGCAGTTGCACACCAAAATTTTTGTTTTATCTCCAGTGTGTCAGTTCCTCAAATATTCTATGAAAAAAAGAGGATTCTACGGTTAAGGAAGCTTTAGACATGTTGCTCACTATGTCCTACTCTTGGGAGATTCATAATGAATATTAGTGTATTAAAAGGCTAAAATATCCTTTGATAAGGAAACATTCTTATATTCCCATAAATACAAGATTAGCTAAATAAATTATGACACAGACACAATAAATCTCTATGCTAAACTATAAAAATGAATTAGTCTTCAAAGTGTTCAGAAGCAGCTTGGTGTAGATGTTAAGAGCACAGGCTCTGGAACCAGAGAGTCCTGAACTCGAATCTAACCTGTGTCATTTAATACTTGTGTGATCTTGGGAGAGTTCTCTGAACCTGATTTCTTTTCTCTACAATGAGAATAATAATGGTGCCCATCTCATGGGAGTTATTGTGAATTGTAAATAAAAGAAAATATAGTTTTAGAATTATGTTTAGCACATGGAAAATGCTCAATAATTACTAGCCCTTATCATCACTGACATGGGAAAATGCCCACAATGTATTTTTAAATGAAAAGCAAGACCAGTAAATATGTATATCATACTTTCATTTATATTAAGAAAGTGTATACAATAAAGAATTCAATAGAAAAACAAGTTTGGAAGGATATTCATGACTCTGTTAAGAACAATGACCTTAGGGTCAAGTGTTGAGGGGAAGTGAGATGGTCAATTTTTACTTTATCTACGTTGGTGAGATTTTTGGTTTTTTTCTTTCAAGTTTATTAAGGTATAATTGATAAATAAAAATTGTATATACATATATTTACAGCATACATTATGATTGTTTGATATATGTATACATTTCAAAATGACTAAATCAAGCTAATTAACATCCCCATCACATCACATACTTAATTTTTGTGTATGTGCTGAGGCTATTTAAGATCTCTCAGTGCCTATGAAACAAGAGGCAAAGAATAAGGGGCAAGGGTAACAGTTGGGGGTATAAGGAAGGGCAATAGAGGGGATGGGCATGCTAAAATGTTATACACAGGTGTGGAAATCCACATTGGAACTCAATGTTTTATAAAACTCATATGCACTAATAAAATATTTTTTAAAGATCTCTAGTCAATTTTCAAGTATGCGTTTTTATTAACGACAGTCACATTGCTGTACGATAGATCTAAAGAACTTATTCTTCCTGTCTAACTGAAAGTTTGTGCTGTTTGATCAACATCTACCCTTCCTTTTTAATCTGAGTCCGTCGTGGTGGCACATGCGGAGGACCCAAAGTTCAAGCCCAGCCTGAGCAATGTAGTGAATTAGATAGACCTGTCTCAAAAACAAAAAATAAAAAAGGTCTGAGGATATAGCTCAGTGCAAAGACCCTGGGTTCAAACCTTAAATTGGGGAAAAAGGAATTGAATCCCAACATGGCCCAATTGTGAGGAATAATCAAATGGGAGCATGGCCTGTTCTCTCCTGTTTCTGGAAAGGCACATTCTGGCCACGTTTAGCTTTTTTTTTCCTTCTGCTAACCTCACCATTCTTCTGACTCATCGAGCATACTGCCTGCTGACCCCTCTGCTTTCTGTATCCTGACAACTGTTCAGTATATAAATGTATGTTTCTACAAGTGCATTTTGGATACCTCATACTGGTTATTTTGTTTCACAGAGGTCAGCTCATGTTCCAGCCTACTGAGATTGTTTTGGATCCCAACTCTCACATCCAATTTGTTAGCTGGACCCTCTAGCTTCCCAGCATCCTCCCTCCTCAGGCAACATCTCATCTGTCTTGATTTTCATGTATGCCCTTGGATAAGAATGGTGACTTGACTGGAACTGATGTAGAGACCTATGACCTGTCACTGGAGGACTTGATCTACATTATCAGCAGCCACTTGCTAGCTCTGGAGTCTCACCTGCAGTCTGTATTTCTTCACTTGGTCTACAAAGAGCTCTTGAGACCCCAAGTCAAAAGCCTTGTCAAAATCCAGATGCATCCTGTCTACAACATTCTCCTGATCTACAAGCCTTATAACCTTATCAGAGGAGTAAATTAAGTTAGTTCTGCCATGACTTGTTTTCCTAAAGGCCCTACTTAGTGTTATTACTAAAAGAGATTTGATTTGAGTCCAATTGTGGTTTCAATTTAGGCATATTTACTGTATTTCCCTACCTGCTCAGTGTCCCTCCCTGTCCCCTCAAGGCTTGCCTGGTGGCTGGAGGTAATTGGATATATAAATTCATGCAAAAGGTCTAATGGAAAACAAGGGCATTATGTACTCTTTACAATGTAGCAGCAAGAAAAAGTTGCCCCTAATTTCAAAATGTTGACATGCACGTGTTTATTTTGAATTCCTATTGCCAGATACTGCATTGTGGTAAAAGAATGGTGTATTTTAGCTAGAAGTGGATTTGGACTACAACAGGAAAGATATCATTCTGCTCGTGATCTGAGCATAGTATTGGAGGACCATATTAGTTTCTTAGGGCCATTGTAACCAATGAACATAAACTTTGTGGCTTAATGCAATGGAAATTTATTATCTCACAGTTTGCAGGCCAGAAGTCTCTTAGCAGTTTTACTGGGACAAGATCAAGGTGTTTGCAGGGCCAACCTCCCTCCAGAGGCTCTAGGGGAAAATATGTTCTTTGCCTCTTCTAGGTTGTGGTAGCAGCTGACACTCCTTGGTTTGTGGCTGTATTATTGCAATCTCTACTTCTGTGATTACATTGCCTTCTCCCCTTCTTCTATGTGGAATCTCCCACTGACTGGGCCTCATATGGACCCCTGCAATTGCATGGACAACCCAAGCTAATCTCTCCATTTTATGAACCTTCATTTCATAGCATCTGCAAAGTCGTATAGACGGTAATATTTGCAGGTTCTGATCATTAAAACATAGATTGGGTGGGGGTTGTTATTTAGCCTGGAATAAGGACTAATGCCAAATGACTAATGCATTCCCTTGCCAAGCTCTCCTCAGCCCCTTGGTTTGCCTCCTTACGGACTGGAATAGAGAAAAGCAAAGTCGTGCAGGAGGCGCTACTAGTTTTCTGTGCTTCTGGCCTGGTGGCATGTTCAGTGGTGGATCTGTTCCTGTACATCCCAGGTCCTGACCATGCATACCCTAATGGGACACAGTTCAGTATAATCCACTCCTGAAATTCACCCTTGCCAGTTTTTCACTTGTTTGGGTGGTTTTCAATGACCTCCACAGTACAACTGCTGATGCAGGGTGAAACTTTAACAGGGGAGGGGACTGACGGGCTCAAAAATAACATTTGTCTCTTGGGCTGGCAGTGAGTGCAGAGGAGCCATTTATGCAATCTAATTATTACATCAAGTGGGGGATGGAGTCATGTTTCCCAGATGCCATTTGGCACCTGGAGAGCTGCAAATCAGCACTAGTATATCAAAAACATTAATATAGACCATTGATTAGATTCATTGATCCCACCCACTCCCCCTCCCTTGGCTTCTTATTTTGGTTTAGAGTGAAATATAAAAGATTTGCTTTACCTCTGTGAGCTACCATGTTCAGACAGGAGCTCCAATTGATTAAGTGTCTTTTACAATTAAACGCACTTAAGGAACGATGCGCATTTCTGAATTGTCCCTTTTCCTGAATTGTACCATTTAAAATATCGGTGGCCAGTAGGACTGAGATCTGGGCTCCAAAGGAATCTGAAACAGGCAGGAGGGAAGAGAAATTGGACAAATGCCATTGCAGTCCCTGGATCCTGAGCCCATGAAATAGGTGCTCGGAGCTTTTTATGAGGCTTTTCATGATCACTGTTGCACTCTGTTCCTTGGTGTTCCAGCTCTGTAAGCCCCAAAGAAGGATTATTTCTAATTATTCTTTTATCAATAACCAAGTAGTCTGTTGGGATTAGCCTCAACTGAATGCAGTGTCCTACAGCCTGAGGAAAGAAGATGTTAGGATTATTTAACAGGTTTATTAGGATCCCTTTCCTCCTTGATCCCTTCCCACAAATACTTTTCCTTCTTGTAGACAGATCCCTGCAATGCCTTTACTAAATGACAAAGCCTTTTTCATTCCACAATTGGAGACAAAGCCTCAAATGCAGCTAAATCCAGGAAAAAGGATCACAGATATTTAAATTTATACTAAGGAGTAAATGACTAGTATTACAGACTCTTAGCTGGTCTATTAAATTAGGAAAGAGCTTCACATGCCTGAGTCCAAACTCTATTTTGAGGAGGGAACTGAGAAGTGACCAACATAATCTGGAGCAAATTCTTTTCTAAAAGTTTTAATAGGGGAGCATTGAAGACAGATTTTTTGTACCAGTTTTATTAAGGGCCGCTTTTGGAGTATTACAAAGCCAACTGTTACAGCAGATCAGTCATTAAAGGAATTGAACGTGGTCAATGCTCAAAACACATCCTCCCTTTGACTCTGCCTTGGTAGTATGAATCTGATTCTTCTCTGTCCTCTTAGCACCCAGTACAGTGCCTGCCTCATAGACAGCACCCAGCAAATGTTTCATGAAAGATTAAATCTCTCCAGAAATAGGGAAGGCCTTTCATTGAGCCCCTCCCCTCCCAGTCATTGTTCTCTCACTCTACTTCCTGTGTACAGACTGTTTAGATAGCTCCACAGGTTAGGAACTTTGTCTTTGGGCAGGACTAATAATTGGGTCAACTGTCATGGTTGAACCCATAATACTAGCTTTCCTCGAAGCATATGAGGAGCTAGTCAGATTGTAGTGTGAGATATTTAGAAGCAAAGACCAGGAGATCAATGTGTCTTTGGAGTTCAAAGTCACCAATGCATCTCTGAGTACTGTGGGCAGCCTAATGGAGGGAATGCAGATCCCATTTTGGAGCCAGCACATCTTCCCCAACAGACTTCTTTCACTCTTTTGGGAGGAATCCTTCTCTGGCTGTGACTGAAACTACAAGGTAAGAGTAGAGAGGGGACTGTAAGGTTTTGGAAATCACTCAGATTCAGAGGCTTGTGGGAAGTAAGTAAAGAGCTCCACTTCTCAGGATCTGCTCTCAGCTTCACAGCACCCACTGCCACTAGTTCTACCTGCTTATGCTGTCCCTTTGCTGGATCACCTGCACTCACCTGCAGGGGCTGGACCCAGGCAAGACTCCTGGACCCCAGCATGCCTTCCTCTCATTAGGCTGCCTTGATTAGGTCCCACTGCTTATATCTTCTGTGTTCATGGCCAAAGTTTCCAGTCCGGATGACAGTGGTGAGACAAGCCCTTGAGGCAGGGCTACCCATCAGCCCCAGATAGAAACAAGATCCAGTAGCTGGGCCCACTTCTGTTGGCTTATGGCTCAGCATTGGATGAGAGTCTGGAGAGCCTTCAGTTGGCCTGAACCAATGAAATGAATCCAAAGATACAGTTTCTGTAGCCATTAAAGAGAAACTTCCACCTATGATTGGCCCCAGGGCACCTCACTTCAGGACTCTCTCATTGGCTTGGAACAGAATGCTGGCAGCCAGATCACCCTGTGGGGAGCCAGCACCTACGTAGACATGCAGCTGGGCACAGCCTGCTTCTGGGCACTCAGGGGAGAGGCAGATAGAGGAGGAAGTATCAAGCGCCTCCCTCTGCTTAACTGGTGACTTCGTGAGGGTCCATCCACTTCTCCTTTCTGGGCCTTTCCCCTCGGGCTGGGCCTGCTTGCTTTCCTGATCCAATTCCCCCACAGGACTTCAATTCCCAGGTATGGTGGTGACTGGCAACATGGGGTAAGATGTAGCTTTTTCTCAGAGTTATTTGCATTGTTGTAGAGGATTCCCGAAACCTGAGAGGCTGTGATGGTCCAAAGAAATCATAGGTTCATAAAATCCTGGTGCCCAAAGGGAACTCTGATTGTTCTCACTTTGCAGTTGAAGAAGAGAACTGAAGTGAACTCTGAGAGGTAACGGAATTTGGTCAAAGTCATACAGCTCATGAGTGGCAGGTCTCTTGACCACTAGCAAGGGCATTTCTGAATCATCACAAATGAATTGTGAGCTATAGTATTTCATGTGCCTTTCTATTCCTTAAACCACAGGATTTCTGCCTCTGGGAAACTCTTGTTTCCACTGAGGAGATCTTCAGAGCATAAATGTAGCTTATTAACTTTCCCAACATATTTTTAACGGTATCTTCAATAGATGAAGAAGGAGGCTTGCACTGTGGGCTTTCTCTCATTGTTTACTCTCTTCTCGTGACTACCAATCCAGTAGTGAATTGACTGTGGCCAGGGCTCTGCAGCCATGTAACCAGCTGTTTACTTAGGAAACCATCCAACTAGGGCCTCTAGTCACTAGCATCGTGATGTTTGAGCCATTATTGTTCAAGATGCAGCAAAGAAGCAAGTCAATTACTAAATGGCAAAAGGTTTGACCCTAAGCTATTGCCACATTAATATGAGTGCTTTTTTTCTTCGTGGATTTATCCTTCAAACTCTCTTTAGGTTAGAGATCTGGGTTTATTTGTTCATATGTAAGATGAACGTTTGGAAAGTTCTGAAATCCTGGCCCTGGGGTAGCTCTATATCATCAACAACAACAACAAAAAGGATAAAGGGATTTTGGTTTCTCAATCCAGCTTCCCCTCATTGCTTCTGTTTCCTTGACGCTTCAGCTTCTCTCTTTCTCTTTCTCTCCTCCTCCTCCTCCTCCTCCTCCTTCTTCTTCTTCTTCTCCTTCTCCTCCTTCTCCCTCTCCCTCTCCCTCTCCCTCCTCCTCCTCCTCCTCTTCCTCCTCCTCCTCCTCCTCCTCTTCTTCTTCTTCTTCTTATCTTTTAAATGCCAATTTATGTCCTGTCTTCTCAGGGAGACTACCCTTTTTGGTGCTGCCCACATCAATCTCTTCCTCCTTTGTATTCTCACTGTTCTTTCAGCCTATCCCCCTAAAGGACATTTAACTATATTCCATTTTGCATTTCTCACCATTGGTTTCATTTATATCAGCCTCATCTTCTCAGGCAGCCTGTAAGTTCCATAAGGGCAAGATACATATTTTATACTTGCTATGTGTGCCCCACAATATCTGGTGGGCATCCAAATTAGAGTAGACTTGTACCTTTTGTAATGACCTGAGAAATGATCCCAATATGCTCACGAGTGTAACTCAAGGTATAAAAATCTGTGATCACAATTTTATAAAGAGATGGAAAATAAAAGCAAGCAGGCAGGAAGGAAATACACTCAAGTGTGTAAGAGGTGGGGTGATGGGTGACTTTAACCTTTTATGTGTTCATCTGATTTGCCAAATTTTTATCAAGGAGCATTATTACTCTTATGGGAAAAAATAAGCATTATTTGAAATATAATCATAGATTCATAGGTGCAGAAAAGTAGAACAGGAAGAAATCATAGAGCTCATGTAAGTCTGTTACCTTGTTTTTAAGGTTGAAAAGCCTCGGGCACTTGTGTGGGTGATACATGCTGGTAACTCACAGTCTCCACTCTCTAGGAGAAAACAGCACAGTGTCCTGGATCTCTCAGGCTGAACCTCCTAACCTTCCTGAAACCCACCTGCTCCACTGGTTTTCCCCTCTAGGTATTGGTGCTGAAAGTGGCTGCATGATTTTCTCTTGCTGAGTTTTCCCATGATTCCTTGGAGTTTCCTGGGTGGGAAAGCCTGAAGGTTTGGCTTTGACTCATGGTCTAGTCCCTTGCTAGCCTCCTATGAAACTTTCTGCTTTTTGCCTCTGGAACACCCCAGAATGATAGGACACAGTACCTCTGCCTCCAGGTGGCTGGAAGTAAAAAACACCTAGCTCTACCCTTAACTAGCAATATAAACTCATGACTCTTGAGTACTTGCTGGGAAGGGGATCTCAAACTGATTGCCACTCAACACCTTTGCAAAGCCAGGCTAAGAGCAATACTATTGAAAGAAGACCACCTAGAAGAGATGCACACAGCCCATCCATTCCTTTCATGCTAGACCCAACACCAGAGCCATAGGTACCTGCCATGTCCACCTTTCCCATCCACTTTGGCCTACTTCACCCATAGTCAGGGAGAAAGACTGGCTGTATTATGCAAAAGAGTAGCCAGTGATTGGCCCTGAGATGACCATCTTATCCAAGGTAGCCCATTCGTGATTTGGTAGCAGACCTATGTGGTGAATTTTTGTAATAGTGTTCCTCTTGCAAGCAGTGGAATCTAACATACTCATAATTATGTACCCTTGGTTAATGCTATGAGCACTCTTTTTAAATGCACTTGGTCACCTATTGGGGAGAATAAGCACATGTAATGCACTGTATCCCTCCATAATTCCATCCATTTACCAAATGAACATTGGGCTTCTACTATGAACCATCAATTTCTTATTTTCACTTCTTAAGCCACAAAACTCTGAAAACCAAAAGCTTTCTTATAGGTTTGATAGTAAACTTATTTTAACTTATATCAAAATATTGATAGCTTTTATCCTACTTAGTATGAATATTCATATATTTCATGAAAGAAATATTAATGTATTTGACTACAGGGAGCTATGCCATAATCTGCTAAAGGTATAATATGATACAGGCAAACGTACATGATTATCTTGATAAATAAAACTCCAAATTATAAAACATATGTGGCCCCCAGAACTTTATACAAGGCACTTTAGCACTGAAAATCTGGTGGATATCCTACCAGAGTTGGTCAGGAACAGAGCAAGTCTCAGAGTGCAGGGAGTAGGTGTTCAAACCTTTAGAGGGGAGGGATTGTTGAGGTTCCAGCCAAGAAAATCCAGCTGGGACATTCAGCCATTAATCCAAAGGGCATGAACCAGGCTGCAAATAGAAGACAAAATAAGCTTAGGAGAATGACAGAACTGACACAGAACAAGAACAGTTTGAGAATAAGGGAAATGAAAAGGGTCTAGGTACAGAAGGGACATGGTGTCTATTACTCCAGTCAATTGGCTGACACCTATTAGGTGTAAGTTTGGGCCAGGCTGGCTTTAAAGATAAAATATAATGGCAGATAGATAGAGAGAAGACTGAGAAATAATCTCTGCCCTCTCTTTGCCTAAAGTCTAGAATCAGATTAGACAGGAGTGGGGTCCTGAAAGGATGGATAGTCTGAGACAATGATTTCTTTGGCTTTTTCCTACCTCTATATTTTTAAAAGAGTTTTGGAAAAAATTAAAAATCTTCCACACAGAAAAAGTGTATAAATAATAAATGTAGAACTTATTCAATGCAACACCTGTATTAACTGTTACTCAGTTCAAAAAAATAGAAAATTACCAGCACAATTGATGTTCAACTCACGCTCCCTTTCCTAATCACGACTCCTTTCTTCCCTCCTAAAAGGTAACAACTACAGTATTCTGATTTTTATATAAATCAATTTTCTCCTTTTATTTACCTTTGTACATCTTAGCATGCATTCATAATCACTACAGTTTTGTCAGTTACTGACTTTAATATAATCATTCAGTATGGTGTCCTTTGGTGTATGGCTTCTTTCACTTGATGTTATGTTTGTGAGTCATCCATGGTGTTACCTGAGGGTTATGTTATTCATTCTCATTGCTATATAATATTCATTTTTGTGAATATGCCACAAGTTATTTTCCCATTCTACTGTAGATGGGTATTCAGACCATTTCCAGGTTGGGACAGTTAAGGCTAACATTACTATTGATAGTTTTGTTTGACTTTTGGTGTATATGTGCCTGCATTTCTGTTAGTAGTGGAATTATTGAATCATAAGATCTGCATATACCCTACTCTGGTAGATACTGCCAGTTTTCCTAAGAGTACCAATTTACACTCTTCCACTGGCCAAATCCCTATCAACACTAAGAATCGCCAGATTTAAATTTTTTAATTATCTTAGTGGGTGTGCAGTGGTATCTCACTGTAATTTAATGTGTAATTCTCTCATGACTAATGAAGTCGAGCATCTTTTCATATATTTATTTGCCTTTTGTATATATTCTTTTGCACAATTCCTATTTAAATCTTTTGTCCCTTTTTTCCTTGCAAACTGTGTTTTTCTTATTCACTTGTAGGAGTTCTTTACAGATTTTAGACACAAGCTCTTTTCAAAAAATAAATAGGTGATACAAATAAATTCTCCAGTACTAAGCCTTCTCATTTAATAATCATTGAGTCTCATTTTGTCAGCCTAATTTTCAGCAGGCTTCCCAGGTTCAAATGACCCCTGTTCTGCCTTAACAAGCTTGCCCAGACAGTGGGAGGCTCCTCACTAAGGCTGCAGAGTTCTGGCCTCTAACTTTCCTTCCTTTTCCCTCTCTCCATTGATCTCCCTTTCTCTTTCTTCCTTCATTTCTTCAAACCTTACTCTTTGGGGGAGGCCTGCTTATTATTTAGATTTTCCATGTGCCACTAATAGGTCAAGAAAACTTCACTCTGGAAAGAACTAGGAGATTATACAGTTCTCTCTTCAGTGATGCGGAATTGGAAGCTCAAAGAAACTAAGGGACTTGCCTAAGACCATACTGCAAGTTTGTGGCTATGCTAGAACTAGCCCTCAGGTCTCTTGCATGGATATCCCAGCCTTTTCCACTCCACTATGCTCAGAAAGATCAGAGCATAGCTGAACACTGACTGGAGTATTTTTCTCCTTCTGAAAATAAGTGCTGCCTGTGTCTGTGTAACAACGTAATCGGTAGAGACTATGGCTCATGTCTGTCTGGATCCAGGTTGAGAGATCACATCACCTTTCTACTTTCCCATCCCGTGGCTGTCAAAGCCTGAAGGACAACAAATGGCTTGAGTAATGAGATGAGTTAAGATAGTGTCTCCCACGCTGAATTATGTGCCAGTTCCAGGACTACAGGATTCTGCCACAATCCATTTACACAAGAAATTAAATTGAAGATCGGAATGTAATATTCATATATTAAATCCTGGCGGTCAATCAAAGTAATTAAGGCCAAATGCTCTGAATCATCCTGTGGCATCACGAACGTTCTATTGCTGGGTTTTTAGAAGGACTTATTTCTACAACCAATTATCTTGGAAATCATTAAGGCTCTTTTGGAATGTGAATAATTTGAAAAGCACCACAGCACCCAGTATCACTCAAACTCTTTTTGCTCCTGTAAAAGAAGAATTTCTACTAGGTAGGGGGTGATGGATATGTGGGGAAAGACTGATGTCAAAAAACTAGAATTAGGGGATAGGAACCAGTCTCTGATCAGGCTTCTCTCCCATTGCGTTTTTTAAAAAGGAATGTTATATTTCATGCTAATTTGAAGCAGTTAAACCAAAGCAAACTATTGGGCTAATCCCAGCCACAAACTGATCTGCTTGTTGTATAGCTCTGTGGCTTTTACAAATATGTTCTGCTGATTTTTTACAAAGAGCTTGGGGAATGAGGATGGCTCTGTGTAGCCCCACAGTGCTGAGCAGGATTGTGCTTCAGACCTCCCTCACCATGCCCTACCATGGGTCACTTCATCCATTAAAGCTTCTTCGACTGCCCCCAATGGCCTCAGTTCTTCTCAGCTTCCCTTTGTCCACATCTCTGTTGCGGCACTCATCATAAAGCCCTCAAGTCATCGGTTGGTCTCTCTTGTGAAGCATGAGCCCTTCAAGGGCAGGGTTATGCCTGAACCTTTTCAATATCCCCATACCTGGCTCAGGGCATAAGTCACAAAAGGTGCTTGGTATATGGCTGGTGGCTGTATGACAGACTAAATAAGCACATGAATGAATGACCAGAAGAACAAACCGACCGACTTACACAGATATATCTCTGATTAGGAATGACAGGGTTAATGCTATGGCAAAATCAAGGAGAGGAATTAATCTTCCCTCTCTTCCAGTAAATGCTTTAATTCTCTCTAAAACACAAGGCTCTCAAACCATTATCAACAAATGAAACCTTGTCACTGAGAATGTGTAACTAAAAGATCATCAGAAAGTATTAAGTTAATTTGTATGTTTCAGAATTGTACTTAGGAAACAATCAAGTTATTTTACCGGGACTAATTATAAGACTTCTGTGCATCTTGAGTACTGCATACAAAAAAGGTCTCTGATTCATCAGTTTGGCCAGTGGGAATAATTAAAAGTGTCCATGTACACTAATATTCCTACCAAATTATTTTTTCTCATAAATATTTATCCATAGCCTAACTTTGTTGATGCTGCATGGCATCAATATTACTTGATTTATTTACTTTGTATACTGCCTCCCCAAATGTACCACAATTCTGATTTCACAGATGAGGTATGTGAGAGACATTTGACTCTATCTTGTTCATGTCTTTATCCATAGCTCCAACACAGAACTAGGCACTGAGAAAGCACTCACTGTTGAATGAATGAAAGAATAAGTAGGGTGGCAGATGTTACTCATTTCCAAAGTAGAGCTGCATAAAGCAAGCCCTGAACACTTAGGTTCTTTTCATGATCATTTGGCTACAGCATCCCTGAGCTTTTAGGCCAACCACAGCTACCTACCAAACAGTACACCCCTTTACAAGGGAGTTGTCTCACTTCCCCACTGTGCCCAGCATGAGCCAGAGGGGGTGGCACAGTCTGTGTCTCACCAACTGCCACCTGTGGCTCTCCTGGGAGAGCCTTTTGAGCCTGCGTGTTACACATTATCCTGGGTCTATAGTTAGTGTTAGAAACTACGCCAAGGAAATATTGATACTGCACAAAATCAATACACTGGGGCCACCGCTAAATATTTATTGGGGCAGACAGTGACGCCATGTTTGCCCAGAAAATTCAATCAAGTTCTGTCCAATTACTATGGGTTTAGATTTGAGTGAATTACCTCTTAGTCATAGAATTTCAGAATGTCAGGACTGGAAGGACCCTTAGAATTCATCTGGCTCTATGTAACCCGTAGGTTTTCAAACTGATCTTTAGTGAGAAACACTTTTCATCCAGGGAAATGTTATAATACTCTTCTCCTTCAAGTGGGGGCATAGGTCCCTGGGCTTGACCTCCCCCTCTCATCTGCCTCAAACTGCAGAGGAGAAAAGGCAAGTCCATGAAGTTAAGAAGAGCCACAACATGATAAGGGGAAAGGTCCTAGTCTTGGAGCAGGAGTCCCGGCAGGCTCCAACTCTGTCTTAGCCACAGGGCCTGAGAGTTCACCATTTCTGCTTATGTCCGAAGGGACCTTTGAAGAGTCATTTAAACTGGCACAGGACATCTGCCCCTCCCCATGGGGTGATGAGGTAACTAATAGAAGTTAGTTTATTTAAATAAACACATTGTTACAAACTGTTGTGAAAGCCCAGAGGGAAGTCCCAAGGGCAGTGGACACAGGGAGGTAAATGCCCTTTATTAGGCTACTTCATGAAGACTAGAGAAGAGGAACAGCGCTAAGTCTGCACCTTCTCCTCCCACCCTGGCTGTGGTACTTGTCTCTTCATATGTCCACCTTTTCTTGAGCCACTGTCACCTTCTGCAGCAGTATATCTAGTTCCTTATCAGTTATTGCCTTTTCCCCTCCTGGTGTTCAGTCAGGTCGGCTTTGCTGACACCTGTCTGCTGTGGGTATGTATCAAATCTTTTAGCACTGATGCAGCCAGCTGGGCTACCTTCATGTGCCCGTTTGCCTCCAAATGTGTCTGGCAGTGTGTGTGTGTGTGTGTGTGTGTGTGCGTGTGCATACATGTGCGCATGTGTTCTTTTATGTGTATAGATCTCCACGTCTGTGGTCTTTATTTCACTAGGTGATTGTCTCTGTCTTTCTTTTTCTTTTTCTGCCTTCAGTGCTTTACCTTACAAGAATGCCTGAGCAACACGGCAAGGCCTTGTCTTAATTATATATCATATGTGGCTGGGGATGTGTCTTGGTGTGAGGGCTCTGGGTTCAACTCCCAGTTCCACTTTAAAAAAATGATGTATCACTTCACTTTGAAGCCATGTGTGCCCTACAGCCAAAGAAAAAAAAACACAAAAAGGGGAGAAAACACATCGGATCCCTTTATAGACTGCACTCTCTTCCTCCATCTTTCTCAAATTTCTTAATTTTTATTGTTCATCATCCTTCCATCCCTATTCCTTTTTCTTTCACTGTGTCTGTCTCTGATGGTTCTATTTTTTTCTGTTTCTCTATGTCTCTTTTTTTATTTTACTAATTTCTCCCCTTTTCTTCTGTTGCTATTTGTTTTCTCTCTAAATTTATCTTTCTCCATATAATTTCCTTTCTTTCTTTAAAAAAATTCTTTCTGGATCTGATTTTGTTTTTCCATCTTTCTGCTTAGGTTCTCTTTTTGTTCTATTCATCTTACTCTGGTGACTCTTCTGTGCTCTTTTATTTCATTCAGCTTTCCTCTTTTTTCCCTGTTCCTCTTTTATTATCCCTGTCTTTCTCCAATTTTTTTTCTGTTTATCTTTCTGTTGCCCATCCTTCTTGTGTCTCTGACAGTAGCTCCTGCTGTACAAATATGTCTGTCTCTTTTGTGCTTTGTTCTCCCCAAACATGCTTCAAGCTGCAGGAAAGGGCAGGAGTTCCCCTTTCTGCCCTGTGCTGGGCTGTGGGCGGGTAGTTCATTAGCAGTCTTGTCCCTTACAGGTGGGTGGAACTGTTGCTGCTCCCTGGAACCTAATGCTCCCATGCTTGTTCCCTGCCCCCAGAACCCCATCTGCAGAGTCACACTGCAACTCCAGCTGCTTGCATTCCCCGCACGTCCCTTGCAGAGCAATGAGCCCCCAGGTGCAGTGGGAGAATTCATCAGCAGCCCGACAGGGCTAACGATTTACTCCTGAGAAATAATCCATATCTGGATAATGGATCACCCCTGACTCCCTGAGACCATTTGTCTTGGCACTTAAATGGCACCAGAATCCAGGGACAGAGCCAGGACTCTATCCTAGGTTCATTGGTAGATGAATAGGTTGGAATAATAATGTTAAAGATTATGATAAGGAACACTTTGCATTTGCATGGTGCTTTTAAACTCTATAAATTTGAAGGAGATTAACCTTCTCTCTTGAATCTCACACCCTGTGGACCCTACTTGTAGATTCAGAAGCAGGGGAGTTCACATGACTCCCAAGAGTGCTCTAGCCTGTTACTGGCAGAAATGGGAGGAAAACTATTTTCTGACTTCCTGAGACTCTTTCCTCTGAACACCACATGGCCTTCCAATCTTTGATTCTCACTGTTGGTGTCTAGGAAATGTATCCCAACATCAAGAGACAATATACAGGAGGGGTTCATAGACAGACCTGGGTTTGAATCCTGGTTCTGCCTTAGTTAGATATGTGGCCTTGGACAGATTGCTTGCTTATTCAGAACCTGAACATTTTTCTCCATAAAATGGGGATCTTCATAACCCTTCCTCAGAGTACCATTATGAGGATGAAGAGAGATTATGCAGGTAAAGTGATTATGATAGTGTTTGGCACATAGTAAAAGCTCCATGACTGTTAGCTATGGTTATTACTACTGCCTGCCTCTTTGCAGGATGCTAAGTGAACTCATACAAATGCATGAGAAAATTGGTCTGGAGGAGAAGAGATAATTGATGAGCTAGCTTACACAGAAGTGTCCCTGAGGCCATTGCTGGGGGGGAGGAACCTGGAATTCTGATGGTGGGAGGACCTAAGGCCTCTGCCTGGAGTAGCAGGTCCTGCTGGCTCTGGAAACCGGAAAAGAGAAGAAAAGCATTTGGGCATCTATCTTCAGACCTCCAACATGTTTTATTGCTCAGCGGGATCAATTGCTGGCTTTAAATTCTAGCCAGTGAAGATTCCCCTTCTCAGATACTCAGCTATCTCTGTTTCTCTGGGGCGGTTTCCTACTCCAAAAGCTGGACAGAGAATTGTTTCTTTGGGGGAATATTGAAGCCTAAAAGGTTTTTTTCTTTTTTTTTTCCAGAAGGCCAGCACAAACTAAAAATAATAAAATCAGCCGGGGATTTAGCCCAGTGGTTTCACGGCCTGCTGTGCAAGCACAAGGACCCAAGTTCGATCCCTGGTACCAAAAAAAAAAAAAAAAAAATCTTGGGCAGAAGATTTTTGCATAAATGGAAGTTCACTGTACAAATATAAGAGTGATTATTAATATTCCTAATAATAGCAGTAACAATCAGTCTTTAGACCTTGTTTTACAGAGTGTGGCTCCTAGAGGTTGACTCATCATCTCAGATGGTGAGAAACATCCCCAGGGTCCACCTGCAGGCAGAATCTCAGCCCACAGTCTTCTCCTCCTTTCCTGGGACCTCACCCCCCCCAGAGTCACACACATAATTTAGCCTTCAGTGAAATGATTCTGATGCTATTGAGGCTCCCTGGAGAATGGATGCTGTGCAGAGGCAGGAGTGTGGGCTCCTGACCTCAAGCTGCAGGAAGGCGAGGAACTGATACATCTCCTAAGCACCAAGGGCTCAACTCCTTTGGAGACAAGAAGGGGTTTGTCAAAGTCTGATTGTTTATTAATAATTCTCTCCACTGAAGAAAGCCCCATGCTTATCAATTGACAAGTATTTAGTGAGAACACTCTGTGGGGGATCTAACGAGGTTTGGCCCAGCTGACAATGCAGTTGAGGAGACAGACCACAGACAAATAAAGATTACTGACAACAAAAAGCAGTCCCTTCAACAAAGAGATGCAAGCAGCTGGAGCAAAGTGAGAAAATAGTTGGGAGACTTGACTTCACTCAGCTTTTCTGAGCCTTGGTTTCCCCATTCTTTCAGAAAGGCAGCTGAGAAAACATTCACTTTGGAGTCAGACCAACCTGACTTAAAACTTCAATTACTTTACAAAGTAACTGGGGGTCGCTGAACAAATCACTTATTTTCTATGAAGTGCAATTACCTTATGTGCAGATTGGGGTACAATAATAACCCCTGTCTCATAGGGTTATATTGAACATTAATGAAAGCATACATGTGAATCACTAAGAGTAATGCCTGGCACATGGTAAGCACTCAATAATCATTTCTTCTTATCATAATGTGCAACAGGAAAAGCAGAGAATGTTTAGAAATAGAAAGGCTTTATTTTCCTTTTCAGCTCTTTATATGCCTGACATTAAATTTCACAGAAATACAAACCAAAAAAGCTTATACATAAACAATAATTATAAAATCACTCTATAATACCTTTTATATGGTTCTCCAGTATTGCTCACTAGATTTCATATGATCAAATTTACAGAACAATGAAACACAGAGGAAGCAAATTATATACTCCTTGTGATCTTAGACTCCTCTCTGAGTTTCAGTTTTTCCATCTGTAGAATGTGGCTAAGAACACCTACTTCATAGTGCTTTTGTGAAAATTAAATTAAAATGTGTATAAAGCACTTGGCATAGAATAGGCGGAAAACAAATGTCAGCTCCATTCCACTGCTTTCATCTTTAAAAATAGGAATAAGAAAGAATCAACTTCACAGGATTATTATGAGGATGAAGTTAAGTAAATACACAGGAAATGCTTGCAAACTGTAAAACCCAGTAATAGGCGGAACAGAAGATTTGTTATTTCTCAGGCACTGTGCAATTAACAAATGTTAGTCAATTAAATTAACATTAATTAAATGTGTACTATAGGTACTGTGAGTGATCCAGAGAGATAAAGACCATTAGAGAGATTAAGCTCCCCCATCCAAGAATTGAGCATTAAGGACAAGACCTTGAGGGATGCTCCCATTTGGGGTACCAGAGAAGAACACAGAGAGGGGAAGAGAAATAGGAAGTAAGAATCCTACTGCAGTACAGTGTCTTCAGAGTCAAGAGAAAGGAGAGTTTCAATAAAGAGATTCATGGCGTGGGATTCTGCAGAGAAGGTAGATCAAATTAGGACAAATATGTGTCCCTTGGATTAGGTCTCCAAAAGGATATTGATTTGTACAGAGAAGAGTTGAGTGTGCCTATATATGTGTTCAGGGGCAGGAGCCATCTTACTGTGGACAGAGAAAGGAGTATACAGGGAAAAGTGAGGAGAACACTCTAGACCCCACTTTGAAGGCACTCAAGATTAAGGCTGAGTATTTATGCACTCTGGAGTACTACTCTGCCATGAAGAAGGATACACTTGAGTCATTTGTAGGAAAATGGATGCACCTTGAGACTATAATGTTAAGTGAAATAAATCAGACACACAAGCTTAAATAGCACATGATTTCTCTTATATGAGAAACTCAAAATATAAATAGAGAGCAAAACAAAAGATAGATAATATGAAATAGGGAGATAGATCTTTTGTAAAAGGGAAGGGAGACCAAGAGATGGAGGGGGGAGGGGAGCAGGAAAGCAAAAAGAATCCAGATGTGTTATGTACTTGGGCCACCTCCCCACAAGGGATTTCGTGCTGCAAACATGTGGTAAGAAAAAATAAAAATTGGATAAAAAGCCTGAGACTGAGAGTGGAAAGCTGGATGATAGCTAGAACAGCACTTGGCGGGAGAGGAAAGCCATTATGCTATAGAAGCATTTCAGTGGCTCTGAGGGCCAATGGGGAAAATAAGCCCATAGGGAAAGAGAGAACGAATAAGCAGCTTATTGAACAGGCACAAGAAGAAATCTGAGAGATGAGACATGGGAGGTTCCATTGAGAGAAGACGGGCTTTCTGTCAATACGGAGAAAGGCACCATGGCGCAGCAAATGCTACCAGGAGGACAGAACTGTGAGGGAGCCACTGCATCTAGACTTAGGAAGCTACAAGGGCCTTCCATAGCTGGTACAGAGTGGGAAGAGGTAAAATAGTGAGTGGATGGCAGAGACCACACATTGGAAAAGCCTTATAGCCCCAAAGTCAGGGAAAGATTTGGGAGAGGTTAAAATGCACATAGTCAGAGGGGAGGAGGGCAGAGGCTGAAGGTACAGGTATCTCTGGTGGCCCAGGTAGCAGCAGCAATAGGGGTTGAGCTCTCGAACATCAGTGACAAGGGCCGACCTCAGACAAGATTGATTCTTCACCCTTTGGGTGTGGGGGAGAGAAGGACAATAAAACAGTGGGACCTTGGCTCTATTGATATAGTGTATTACATTAATTGATTTTTGTATATTGAACCATCCCTGCATCCCTGGGATGAATCCCACTTGATCAGGGTGTATGATCTTCTTGGTGATCTTCTGCATTCTAT
>NW_004624797.1:10517193-10562522 GCF_000247695.1 Heterocephalus glaber
CATTATGTAAAGGTACAATTCCCAATGAGAAATGTAATTGTTTTGTATACCTACAATGTACCAATAAAAGAATTTAATACAAAAAAACCCACAAAACAACAATGGGACCATGTTTCTGCATTCGGTCCTTGTACCTGGTCTTGGACACTATCATCACCACATTTCAGCTTCATTTAGAAGGCATCTCACTACCATTGAGCAGACTTGAAAGACATTCTCTGAGGGCAGTAATGTGTGTAATTTGAATGATAAATTGGTGGCACTTTCTGTCCTTCCCTCTTGCTGAAATTTCCACCGCAGAGCTGGCCTTGAAGACAGTCAGGGTCCACAGTCACTTAGAAACTTGAAGTTTCCTGTTATTTGTTAAAGCCTTAGGGGCCCAGAGTTCTGTAATATGGATAAATGCTTTCTCTAATTGGTGAATTTAGCCTTGTCTTCAGCTCTCTGATAGGCGCACACAACTTCCTGGATGCCTCAGATGACCTTCCAGCTACTTGACCTGGCCCCAGCTATAGCCCCCTTCTGCAGCATGGCTGGTTTCTTGGCCTCAGCAGATCTATTTCTCATGGCCGCTCCCTACATTGCCCCTTAGCTTCTAGTTTGTCAAGTTTTCTGGAATCTAGAGGGTGGAAGAGCAGGTCAAGTATAACCCCTAGGAGCTTGTAAGTAGGAGAGGATGTTGGGCCCGAGAAGCCAAGGGGGGAAAGGGGATAGGCAGGTGCCAGACCCAAAGATGCACACAGGATAAAGACAGTCCTCAGCATCATTTATCCTTAGGGCAGTTCTGGTGTTCACATACAAACCTCTAAGGTGCCTGGGACAGGAAAACACAGAGACAGAGGGCAAACAACTTGCTAGCTAGTGGAAACTCAGACTGAAGCTAGCCTAGCATCTCTGTTAAAGGCTTAGCTTATCCCAGGATTGAGTTATAGTGGATAAAGACTTATTTGCATTGACAAATGCCAATTAACGAAGGAGATGATTCAAAATGAGAGAAGCTACAGACTCAGAAATGTCAGTAGTTGGTGTGCAAGAGAATTCCTTCCTTTCGATTTCCTCTCCTCCTTCTCCCTCCTTTATCTTCCCCCACCTTTGTGCTTCTCCCTCCCTCTCCTCTGCCCTCCTCCAGCTGGCTCCATCCCCCCACCCGGAGCTTCTGATGTGATTTCTCATGATCTACAGTCAAATGCCATTATTCCCGACAGGCTCGAAAGGGTCCAGCTAAGCTGTCCCATGAACCAATCCTGTGAGCAGACAGGCCAGGGGAAGCAGCAGGCAGGCTGCTCACCCCAGGGGGTAACGGCAGCTAAACCAATGAGCCAGAGTGGCTGCCCCTAAAGTAATCAATAAATCACTTGGGGTCCAAGAGAGGTGGAAAACTCCCCAGTAAACAGTGCTCAGAAGATTTTCTGTGATTTCCTCTGCCTCCAATGTCCATGGCACACCAGCCGCTAGAGCCAGAATGACTCTGCACTCAAGGTGCCACTCCCAAATTCTGCCTGACGTTTCTCAGTTTCAGAGGGAGGTCATTCATTCCAATGGGATGTGACAGGTGCCATCTTCAGGCGCTTGGCTCTGCTCCTAGCGGCAGGGACTATGGCTGACTGTAGATCTCCCAAGTGCAATGCTGGTCTGAAGAGAGCAAGCCCTAGGGTGGGCAGATGACCTTTCAAGAACTCTGGAACTCAAGGAGGGACGACAGTGTGACATAATGGATGGAGCCCTGGACTAGGAGGCTGGATATCTGGCTTCCAGTCCCATTGCAGCCACTAACTTGCTAGGAGATGCTGGGTAAGTCACTTTCCCTTTTCCGGATCTTGGTGTCTCCCTTGTGATGTGAGGAAGTTTGACTAGATTACCTCTAATGACACTTCTAGCCCTGATAAGCAAATTGATTTTTTAAAAAATCCACTACCTTTGGAAAACTTCCAGTTCTATTTGGAATTTGTTTGGGGACTCGCTTTCTAAGTAGGTCTCTAATTTAGATGCTTTGTCCCTAAACCCTTCACCTTAAACTCCCACTCTGTACATGCAGCCATTTTCTGACACCCAAGTCCATCTAAGATATCAAGACCTCTTAGGTCTAGCCTTCCCTTCCTGCTTAGTTCGCCCCTCTTTGCACTTGGGGCTGTTGGACTCCTGAAATGGAGCCCTGTTGGAGAGGATGCACCATTGGAACCCAGATTTTAACTCAGCCAGGTGAGGTGGCTGCCTAGCGGGAGATTTCACTCAACTTTGTATTATCAAACTTTTTTGCAGTTAAAAGAATGACATAATAAATAGTTGTACAGAATATTAAAACATGAAAGTTAAGGGCAGAATGCTGATCACTACAGGCTGAGGAGTATGGAGGGAAGGGAGGGCTTGGCAAAGGTTGGTGAATGGGTGCTAATTTATAGTTAAACAAGAGTAAGATGTTCCGTTGTGTCATTCTACAGTCAGATGATTAAAGATAACTATGATGTACTGTACATTTGAAAAGGTTAGAGGAACTAACTTTGAATGCTTTTATAACAAAGAAATAAGTAAGGAGATGGATATGCTTACCCCCATTCGAACATTGCACAGTGTATATACATGTATTAAAATATAACATGGTACCCCACAAATATGTACAACTTTTACATTTTTATGTACCGACTAAAATAAATTTAAATTTAAAATGCACAAACCCTTGTTAGCAATTTGCTACATTTATGTTCTCTGTGTTCACAGAGCTGTCCCTCTGTGTCTCTCTGTCTCTCTGTGTCTCTCTGCCTCTGTCTCTGTCTCTGTCTCTCTCTCTCTCTTTGTCCATTTGGAAGTATATTGCAGAAACGAATCTTTTAATCCTAAACACTTTGGAATGCATATCCCCAAAATAAGAATATTCTTAACTGGGAAGATTTTCAGTCTTCATAAGTGCTTTGGAATTCTCATCAGAGGAAAAGTCTGCAGTCTCTGGGACTAAAGGTATATGAGGTCTAAAGACCAGATAGGGTATCTGTAGTTTGAGAAGGAGTTCAGCACAAGAGAAGGAGTCACAAATAATGGTTCAAGTACAGGTGCTTTTTTTTCTTAAATGCAACGACCTTGTATAAGTCATTTCCTTTTGTCAAACTTCAGCTTCTTCATCTATGAAATAAAATAATATCTATTCTGCCAGCTTCCCAAAGCTGTATGAGGTTCGGATGTGAAAATATGTATGAGAGCACTTTGGGAGCTGCCACAATAAACACAAAATGACAACTGATTTGTAGAGATGATCTTCAGAGCTAGTAAAGTCCTGGAGCAATGCCTCTCTGGTCCCAAGGTTGGCAGTCTCTGGTAACACATGGAAGTGGGTGATACCCCTATACACTGCTCATCCTTCAACCACTTGTTACTGGAAGCCACAAAATTTTCATCTAGCATGGAAATTTCATTGACTTGAATCTCTTGCAGTTTTTAAATGGCATTAAAAACACTACAGTTCTCTCCAGTTTTTTTTTGGTCAGATAACTCCATTTTCTTTCATTGATTATGGCACAAAAGCAAAACATTATCTCCTCACTTTTTCTTCTTTTTGACATTTTTTTGTGTGCTCCCTCAGTTTCTACTATTCTTCCTGCCCCACCCTGTCGAGACTTGTAGAGTTGCAAAATTCTCTTATCCTGCCTACCCCCTACCTCAAAGAACAAAATGCTTTACAAAATTAAGTCAGCATTTGGGAGTTTTAACTTGATTTTTTCTTTTCATTCAACCAGAGGGGTATGTGTGTGGGAGATGCACTTGTCAACTAAAAGCAATTTCTCTGCCTCCTTGGGGACTGAAGTGTAATCGTAGCTCTGTCTTTCTGATGTCAGGATAAAACTTGCATTTTCCTGAGTGGTGTCAGCACACTGACAGACAGCTCCTGGGATCTAGCAAGGAGTACTGGAAAAAAACAGAGTGGGGGATCTGGAGGCTGGTCTCAGCTCATCTCTCCTCCCTTGGGTGCCTTTGGACTAGTTCCTTACTTTGTTTTACTTTTCTGACTTAAAAAATGGGAATACTTCTCTCCATTTCTACCTCATGAAAATTGTGCAAGGGCTTTGTTAGGCCTTGGTGATATAAAAAAGTTTGGAAGTAAGAGAGCTAGGGAAAAACAAAGTGCTAGGCGAATAGTGTACCCTAAGAGTGCTATTAAACAGTTGGAAAGGGACTTCCAACTTACCTTGTACAATTCCACTTGAGAAATGAAGAAACTGAGGCCCTTCTGGGTTATGAAGAGGCCCTCATACTTCCACAATAATCCCCCATGACTTCACTGGTAGATTCATCATGAGCTCAGATAAATTCTTCTCAAATAAAAAGCTGGAAGGCAGAGTCTTGAGGAACTAGGCTTTACGTGAGTACATATGTTCTCTGTGCATGCTATGTGGACCTTCTGATAGGAGTTCTCATAAGGAGGTATTGGGAGACAATCTGTTAATTTCCTCCACAGACCAAGGAATAGATAGATGACTTTGTTATTTCCTTCCTGAAAATGCTGAGACCTGTAGACAACCTGTAAAGGGAGGTGGTCAGTGGGATTGAGAATCCCATTTTGTAGAAGCTGAGGTTGGGAAGCTGATCTGTTCACATTCACTAAGCAGGTCAGCCAGCAATTCAGCCTCACTCCATATTTTTACCTTGAAATACTCTGTTCTTTTCTACTGTGATCTGCCTCTTTCTTCATGCAAGGAACCCAACAAATAGTGTGCTCAAATAAAATAATTTGACTGGGAAGTGCCATGTAGTCATATATGCAAAATTCTCAGAAAGTCCAAATGTATACTCTGTATGGAATTTGCTCATTTTGAATAAACCTAGACCCTACCTGGAGTTAGGTTTCAAAATTTGGTCAATTTCTTGTGCTACCCACTTACCCTAAGAAAGTAGAGTTGAGTTAGGGTGATCGATCTCTCCAGGTGGTTGCCCCAATGTTCCTTGTAACTGAGGTGCAATGGGAAGAAACAGTGATGGAAAGGTTTACAGGGAAGGACTTCTTTCCTCTCTATCAGAGTTTCTCTAACTATAGTGGACATAAAAGCCCCAGCAGAGAGTCTTTTAAAAATGCTGTTATTTGGTACTCATACTGGGAAAGTTTTTTTTTTTTTTCTGGGAAAGTTTTATTCAGTAGGACTGGAGTGGGAGAATGGAATGTGCATTGTTATAGCACATCCCAAGAGATTCTGATGCACCTGGTCCAATGGATCATGCCTTGCAAAAAACCCATCAGTTATGAGGTTGAAAGACCTTCAAGATTTAGTGTTCCATTTAATTAGAGATTGTTTGCCTGTGTGCCAGTCACTCTTAGTCTTCAGGGAAAGGAACGGAAAGGAAAGTGGCTACAGAACTTATAGTACACAGTGAGTTAAGTTAGGAGCAAGTTGGCTCTTACTCAGTTGGAGTTACAACAGGAGGTTCTTATTAGGCAGTCAGCTAGCTGTAGAGCTTTAGACTAGGCTGACAGGGTGAGAGCAAAGATGCCCATTGTGCCCCATTATCAGCTCGTTGGCATGAGGGGTTGCAAGTCCAGGCTAGTAGGTTTCTTTTTCTTTTTTTTTTTTTTTGGTGCCGGGGATCAAACTCCGGCCCTTGCGCTTGCATGGTAGGCGGCGAAACCACTGAGCTAAATCCCCAGCCCCATAGTAGGTTTCTGATGAGGATGCTAAGGACCTCTTGTATCCTTGGAAAAGAGATGCTGTAACTTGTTATGTGTCCCTGCACAAGAAGTGAGTTCTGCATTTTACTCGTAGGCTAGATTCCTCAGTTTTTTTCTGAGTCACCAAAGCCATGCCCAAGTACCCTGTGCTACCAGCACAACCCAAACCTACAGGGCCCAGTCATTCTAACTAGCTTAGTCATTTGTTCAGCAGAGACAAAGTTTTCTATAAGTAGTATTTTCTAACTCTAGGAAATAATATGATTACTAAAGAAAAACTGGAAAATATGAAAATAATAAAAGTTAAAATTGCCTATAATTGAATTTCCTAAATACAATCATGATTAAAATTCTGGTGTGTTTTCTTTTAGTCTCTTTGTTCTATGTATAGGCATATTATTTATTTGTACTGTCTGTATTACAGTGTGTATACATTTTGAATCCAGACTTTTTTCCATTTAAAAGTATCATAAGTGTATCTTCACGTTCTCATACAATCTTCCCAATTATACATTTGAAAATAATTGCATAATAATTCATTCAATGAGTCAACATTATTTGCATAGCTCAACATCTGGCACCTAGAGGACACTTGATAAATATTTGTTGAATGAATTAAAGAATTGATGGATGAATGCATTCCTCTATTGTGTGACATTTAAAGATTTGCAAAGGGAACTTTAATATTAAGTAATTAAGTGATACAGTAGACAAGTCAAAGAAAAGGGATAAAGAAGAACTGTCAGCTTGGCTATCTCTCTAACTACCTATCTATTTAGAATTATTTTTTTCCCCAAAAGAGTATATGCTTTGTTTTGCACAAGGCTGTTCATAACTATTAATATCCCCATTATCAGATGAGGAAACTGAACCTTAGTGAAGTTAAAGTAACTTGCCCAAGATTACATACTATTATATAGCACAATTGAGCTTCCAATTCAGGTTTATAAGCACCTCTAGCCTTGTTCCTCTACCATAGTACACCTCTTGAGAAAAAGGCAACAAATATAGAGAGCTACCATAGGTTTCTGCCTCAGGAAGAGCTACTCTGGAAGCATTACCACAGCTGGTCCTGGATAAGCTCTGGGAAGAGGTAAGGCTGAGACTTCAATATCCAGCTCCTGAAGCTGGACATTTCTAGATGTCAGACTTCTTTGGCTTCGATGACTGGGTATTTATTTGTACAGCAGAAATTGGTAAAAGCAGGTCTGGTGAATGTTTGTTGTCTTTGATTGCTTTTAGAAAACTAGAAATGATTTAGAAATTGGTCCAAAAGGGAGGGAGCATGTTTCCCAGAAAGGAAGAAAAATGATTGCAAGCCCTTTAAACTCTTGCCTATAGCTCTACTTTGCTAAGAATTGTATGCCAAAGCAAGGCGATTTTTCCATTTTATGCACCCCCTTTGCCATGTAATGTTAATATCCGTGGTTAGGAAAACAAATGTAATAGCTTCTCTCCCCAAAGACCCATGGCTACAGCTTGCACTCCTCAGGCCTGCAATGGAGCTGTTGAAAGAGGATTTTCTATATTTCTTTCTCCCACCTCACTAGCATTATGATCGTCAGAGCCCCATTTTCCCAGTAGAGAAAAACATGATGATTATGTCTGTACAGCTATCAATGAAGAATTGGGGAAAAATTAATTTGGGCCCCTGGACTTGAAGAGAAAAAGAAAATTTCCTTTCAAAGCCCTTGATGCCCAATGTGGTCGGTCTCTGGTGGTGATTTCTACCCAGGATTTGGGGGGCAGGGTTGGCTTTCCTCTACCAGAAGCTATAAACACTGAATTGGTTGTGGCATGTGCCCTCATATGAATTTGAAATTAAAAAATACAAAGCCATAAAAGTGTTAGAAAATCCAGCACAGTACCACCCCTCACTGCAATATCAAATAGCAAATTTTTTCTAAAAATAAGTGGTGGTTTCCATTCCCTGTCAATGCTTTGGAGAAAAGCATAGGCAGTGGAATCTGTAAGTCAGCAGCAACAGGGAAGTGAGCACCTCACTTTCTATATAGTTGACATTGTATTCTACCTCATTTGGGGGCCAAATCCCTTAAAACAAAGGTTCTCAGGCAAGAGGGCATCCCTTCTTTCCTGAGAGAGTCCCAGGGCAGGAGAAATAAAAATCACTGTTAGATTCAGGGTCCCTTGCCTGGCAAAAATCATTTCTCACTCACATTTCTGGTCCTCTAGGACAGAGCTTAAAATCAGACCTGGAGCTGCTCACAGCTCAGTTGATGCCTCTCTTAAGATGGGCATTGGGGGTAGGGGTGAGCAAGTTTCGAAGGACTGAGGCAGAGCCTCCCCTTCAGATTCAGGGGTCCTGGGGTAAGCACCACTTCCCAATTAAATTAGGCCTCCTGGGGGGTGAGATGATATTTTAGCTAAAACCCAGGATTTCCTAGGGCTAGTATGGTCTCTCTCCGGTCTGAAGGTCCCTGGGACGGGTGCACCACCTCGCCCTCAAGTTGTACCGTCTGGGGTACAGAAGCGCTTGTGTGTCGGGCGAATGGGTCGGGGGCAGGCGAGGAACCTTCCCTCCCTCTCAGTTTTGGGGCTCACCAATGCTGAGATGGCGTCTCCTCCCCTCAGACTCTGGACTTCCTAGGGTAGGGGCAGGGTCCCGCACTCAAGAGTCAGAGCTTCTCTGGGCTGGAGCTGGGTCTTGGCCTCTCTGCTGGGGGAAGGGGCTGCGGGACCAGCGGTGCTTCCCTCCGGCGGGAGGGGGGCTCCCCTGAGGCCCTGCCCTCTCAGTGACAGGCTCGAGGTGTCCGGTGACCAAGACACTCAGAGCTGGGTGCAGGGTGCGGCCCAGGGCGTGGTCACCGGGGCTACTTAGAGCCGCGGTGCGCGGGACAGCACGGAGGTTAGCTGCGAGGCTGCGGGCGCTCGGAGTGGGTCTTGGCGTGGATACTGGACTGCCTTTTCGCGTCGGCCTTTGAGCCCCGCCCCCGCCGTGGTGAGTGGGGCCCGCGGAGTCGGGGGGCTGGAGTGCTCGGCTCGGCTCCGGGCGGCCAGTGGCTGCAGCCCCAGCTGGGCGCCCTGAGGCTTGGCTCCTTGCCCCCTAGCCTCCCTTCCCGCTGGCTTTTAGCTAATTGTTCCTGGCCCAAGGGACTGCCCCGTCGAGGACCCGCATAAATCACCAGCTTTGCCGGGTACCCAGAGTAATAGCGCTAATGGTTCAGCGGGACGCCGGGCGAGAGCGGGGGCGGAGTCCTGGCTCCGCCGCCTGCAGGGGCAGCCAGAGTTTTGGGGCTAGACGCACAGGAGCACCGTCCCACAATCCAAAGGCTCAAAAGGCCCTAGGATGAATGTTCGTGGCAGGGCAGCCAGGGCCCAGGGCCCCTGAATAAGGAGGCAGGAGTTCCTTTTGCCCTGAAGGTTGTCCTATTGTCCCAATCCCAACTACAGAATATCAGCACGCATCCGTCGAATTCAACCCCTCCATCCAAGAGATGATGACATTGAAGCCCTGAGACCGGAAAGGCTTGCGCAAGGTCACCCAAGGAGTTGGCAGGGATCTAGGACAGCTTAGGTTCTGCTAACTGCTCACTGCCCCTAACTGCCCGGTGGCGGTGACCTGGGGTTCTTAGTCTGGCTTGTGCCTTGCCTGCTTGTGATCAATGCTTGGTTCCCCTTTTTCTCCGGAATAGAGAGAGGACAAGGGCGCAGCGACCATGGCATGGGTATAAGTATGTGGGTCACATTGCAACCGTTTTCTGGAACTGCTTCTATAAAGCAGATTCTGGAAACTGATTACTTTTCCTCTTTAAAATTTCAGGAGACTGTTACGTTCTTTTCCAGCTTCACTAGGACCCACACTGCCCTTTGCTCCCCCTTGATAGGCTCCACTCCCTCCAGGCTGCCACCTGCCCCCACAGCCACCTGTTTTTCCATAGTCTCCACCTCCAAAATCTATATTGGTGAGAGTGCGTCATTGGTCATCAGCCATAGACCAAACCTGTGTTGTCTCTTCTTTCCTCTGCTCCCTCACAGGCAAGGGAGGGGAGGCAGAGAGAGGAGGAGCCTCAGCAACTTTATTCAGCACAGACTTGATTTTAGGTCTTGCTAGCCCCAGCGCCCACTGAGAACCATCCCCGGAGTCTGAGCTCCTGCTAAGAGACTGCAGCCTGCCCAGCCAGTTCAAGCACAGTCTCTGGGAGGCCACAAGCTCTCTGAGAAGGGAAGAAATCTGCATAGGTACAGGGAGTTTAATTTTTTCTTTTGCAAATTAAATTTATGTGATCCTCGTACAGAGGAAAAAAAAGGAGTTTTATAAGATGCTTTTTAAGGCCTTGCAGTTTGAACACCCTATCTTTGAAAAGGACATAGGGGAATCATTCCACTCCTGCCTGGCCTACAAAGTTGCCCTGGAATGCCCATGACATCCAGGATATGAAGTCTCCTTTATGAATCAGTCCATGGGAGGAGTCCGTATCACACAAGGATGCCCACCTGCATCTAAGCACAGCAATGTCTAATCCAGGGATCTTCCACCTTCTGGCCTCAGCACTGACCTTCATGCTCCCCCTTCCCAGGAAACAGTGCCAATCTTCCCATTCCCCCATTCCCCACTTACCCCTGTTCTTATCTGGTCCATGCCTCTTTGGTTCTTCATTTAACATGTGACATGGCTGCAAGGCCCCTAATCACATCTAGCTACTCTTCTTTGAATAGGCTTGAAGTTATAAATGCCCAGTGACCTGGCCAAATGAAGATTTCCAGCTGTGTCCCTATAAATATACTCCTGGATGGCTGACTTTCCCTCTTTTGGAAGCGCATGCCACACCCAAGGTATGCGTATACATAGCCATAAATACATCCCACACCCACGAATGCCCATGTGCAAGCCATGAGCAAATACTTCTGGTTTACATGAATTGCAAAGTTTCCATATACAAACACAATATACTCATGTCACACATGCATGCACCACTCACGGATCCCACACACATGTCACACAAATCATACAAAGACATTATTTACATCAGAATTACTTTCAACTAAAGGCAGTTTTTAAAAAAGAAGTAGACCCTAGTACTTTACAGACTCTTCATTCGGTATTTAGTTTGTGTTTGAACACAAGTGTAACACTTTATATTTGCTGCTGTATTTCCAGTCTTGGTGAGATCTGTCCCCCTATATAGCCTCCACTGCCTACACCAGCTCTATTATTCATACAATAGCAGCTGATATATGTAAAGTATAGCCTGAATTCTGGGTCCTTAGGCTCAGTCCCCTATATGTATGATCTTATCTAAGTCACACATCATTTTAAATCAATCTGTATGCAACTTTCAATCAGGTGAGAGCCCACTTCATTGTACTCCCCTTTAGAAATGCAGTGTTACTTGTGTGGATAAGTATTGCTATTTTGTGAGGCTATAATTGTTCTTAGTGTCTCTCTTCAAATGCCTCTCAGAAACCCTCAGAAGTTACAGTGTTGGGAAGTAGCATTTGTTGAGCAGAGTGGGGGAAATACTCTACATGTATTTTTACCCCATCTCCCTTCTCCTGGAGATAGTTGGTATGTCAGAGCAATCTTTTGAGGGTGATAATAGCAATGGGCAACCATGTGGGGGAATTTAGGAGTGGCATCATTGAGGTCTGAGAGGAAGGGGGCCCAGAAAGGCCTTCTTTCCCAGGGAAAGGGACAGCATGATTGACCCACTTTAAATTCTCTCCCCTGTTCACTCTTGGCATCGGATTTGGCTGCAAACAATTAGACTTCTGTAAAGCAGCTGAACTCTAAAGCTGAAGGGGCCCTGGGGCCCACTTTACACACAAATTTGATCTTTTCTTGGAGATGGGACCCAATCGATTTGCTGAGGCCAAGCCCAGTTGAGCTGCAACTGGATCATTTTCCAGAGCTAGGACAAGACTGCCAATGAGGGATGCTACTCTTCTGGTCAGGGGTTCAGACAAGCACCCACATTCACCAATGGTAGGACTTCCCAAGGTTTGCACTTTAAGACATTCCTTATGGAGAAATGGAGAAAAAGGCTGATGTTCTACTAGAGCTTAGGTTCCCAGGTTAGACTACGTTTTACCCACCACAAGGATGAAATACAGAATTTGTGTGATGAAAACTAGCAGAAAATTATCCTTTTGCAAATGTACCTCAAGGTCCAGTAGGAGAGCTGACATTCATTAAACTTAAATATCAAATGATGGAAAGCACACAGAGCATTGACGAAGCAGGACACCAGATCCCTGAGGGTGATTATACCAGTGGTGAAAGCAACATCATGCCTTTGTGCTCACACTTTCCCACTAAAACAGCCTCACTGTCCAACAAAACAGAAATAGTTAAATAAATTCTGTGACATATCCACTAGTTAGATAGTATACTAGCATAAAAATCTTGTATAGCAAGAACATATAACACCATAGAAAATGGTATAATTATAACTGTGTCAAACATGCATTTTTGAAAGATTGGAAGAAAATCCAGCAACAAAGTAAAGTTAGAGATTCAGTGAAGGTAGTGAGATAATAGTTTTTTTTTTCTGTTTTCCAAAATCTGTATAAATTTTGTTCTTAAATTCTTAAAATTTCGAGCCAGGCATGGTGGTGCACACCTATCATCCCAGCACTTGGGAGGCTGGGGCAGCAGGATCACTGTGAGTTTGAGGCCAGCCTGGATTACACAGTGAGACTCTGTCTCAAAACAAAAAACAAACTTAAAAACGGTTTTAAATGTCTAACGAAAGACCCATACTACACAATTAATCTGTACAGTGATCTAGAATCCTATTATACATAATCTAAGGATTTTTCCTTCACATTTTAGTTTAAATATAATGACTTGATCAGGCCTGCCCAACATAAACTTCCCAGTGATCATGAAATGTCCCCTAATCCTAGGTGGGAAGAAGCACAACTCCTTTGAATCCAAGGCCTGCATTTAGGATATTGCTATGAGTGGGTTACCTAACCTCTCTTAAGATACTATAAAAATGCCTACATTTCTGGGTTATAAATAATAATACCGAAATAGCTATTATTGTTGTTACTGTAGATACCATTATTTAAATGCTTTTTATGGCTCAGATATCAAAAGTTATGTTTTGTTTTACCTCCAAATACTACTTTAAACTATTAATCACTTTACAGAAACTACCCCATTTTATCTTCATAACGACTCTCTGAGTTATTATTATCATCTCTATTTTCGAGACAAAAGCTAGCGGAAGCTTAGTAACTTGCTCACTATCACACAGTGACTGAGCAATGATTACAATTGATTACAATTCCTTTTGTAAAATTTGAATAAGATTAAAGATGAGAACTTTGCAAAGCTCCAAGAGCTCTGCTGACGCACAACAGATATTTACTGTGTGGGCAATATGATGTCATTAATGACACTTTACCTAGGTCCAAATTCTGGTCTTAGACCTATTTGATTACCTATAGATTTCCTTCTGTGAAAAAGGGCACATTTTAACAGGAAGACACAATGGAAACACCACCTGTGTCCTCAGAGCTTGTGCTGTGAGTCACTGGGAAATGATTTCTGTTCCCTTCTGGCAGTGTCATTTGTTCTCACATGTAACTGCAGAAGTAGGTAGATGGCATGTTTGATGAGCCTTGGCAGCTACTGTCACGTCTCTAATATACACCTCTTGAGAAACCTCAGGGTGGGCACCCAATATCCAGCAGCTGGTAGGTCCCTGCTTATTAAGGTCTACACTTATCCTGAACCCCTGCTCCACTTGTTCTCTGTACGATGTGGCTGATTCACAATTTTTACCTCTCCCATTTTCCTTCTCAAGTAAAGGCTCCAGGATCTTTTAAGAAGCAGACAGGCTTAAGAACTGGAGAAGCTTTTCTAAACTCCTTAAATCATCAGAAGGACTCACTACTAGATTATCTTGCAGAATGGAGTCTAGAGTTGGTGAGGGAGGGTAGGTAGCATGCAGGATGAAGGGCAGGGCTGGAGAGGAAGGAGTAAAAGGTGTTTTCCAGAGACTGGGAAGGCCGGCCTGTCAGAGCTTCTTACTCCCTGAATCTCAGTACCTTTCTACTCTGTAGTCTCTTCATCCTTCCCTGGATTATTTCCCCTTCCTGGGAGCCCTGGCTACTTAATCTTCCCCCCATCATTCCTGGCTCAAACGCAGCAGTTTTCGCTTATAGTGTCTTGCTTTTGTCTCTAGAGGGAAGCAACTGCTTTGGGTAGGTTCAGGAAGGGGCACAGACTGGGGTCTTCTTTCTCTTCCCTAATTTGATAAAGGGCAGATTTTGTTTTCCTTTAGCTATGAATAAATAAGAACTTATCCGAGATGTGATTTAGGTGCTGCATAGTGTATCTCAGAAGAGCCACCCTCTGCCCCCACTATCCTGTCTACCTCCCAACCTTGGTAGCTGCTAGTAATTGGGTGGCTTTAGGAGCCTTCTTAGTTTCTAAGGTCGAGGTGATGGGGGAGGAACATAAATCATAGGGCAATCTTAGCAAGAAACATTCGTTTTGTTTGTTAGCACAATAGCACATATTTAGGAGGCAGGATTGGGGATAGGGTGGAGCAAGTCTGGACACTGAGCAGAAAGTTTCAGATTTTTCGATGCAGAGTACTACCCTGGAACCTTGGCCTCATTAACACTGCCAGGAGAAACTACAGAGTGAGAATTGGATGTAAGTTCCATTTCTTCCGGGGCTGCATTAGGCTGATCAAAACATCATCCTAAAAGAAGGACCATTTCAAGAGTGTCAGACAAATCAGTAATGAGGAAAATTGGCAGCTAAATCTGTCAGCTCCACTCCCTGAACAACCTGGTTAAGATACTATGGGTGCTAATGAGAGGGGGAAAACAGGTGGGATGGAGGGAATTAACCCAGCTTTTCTTGAACACTTACTATGCCTGTTAAGCATTTGGCTGGCACTTTCCATGGTTTACTGCCTTCAGTCATCTGAGCAATTCTAAGGTAGGCTTTGATATCTCCATTTTACAGTTGAGAAAACTGAGGCTCAGAAAAGTAACCTTCCCAAGAGCACACAGCAAGTTAGTGATCTGATGGAGTGGAGATACCAATTCAAAGCTATTTCATTTCAAGCCTGTGGTCTTTCACAATCTCCAAGGAAAAGACAAAAACTCTGATCTTCAAGGGCTTTACTCTCCGGCGGAGACCACTATTTCTCTCATCAGTAAAATGCACATTTTGGTGGCCTGTCCCTATAGAGTCTGGGTTTTAGGATACAAGCAAGCAAGTCTCTATTTATATTGGACAATAAGGAGCAGGGAGCTGTTAAAGTGCTTTCCATCTTTTCAATTCCCCATATAAGTCTCCTGTTATGGAGACACATTTCCTGAACTCCAGAGTTGAGGGAGTCACTGACTGACTCATGGTAGCAAGTTTAAGATCCCAGGAAAGTTGTGTGTGTGTGTGTGTGTGTGTGTGTGTTCATTCCACTGTAGTGATTATATTGACAGTGATTCTATAGCCCATCCTCTTCCACCATTTACTGAGGTCTGGGGTGGGGGTGGGGTAAAGATGTTAATGCCTCTGCCCCAGATCTGCATCTTGGGATCCTTGGCCTGGAGATTTTGCCTTCTTCAGCTTGTCCCCATTTCATAGGCAAAAACACTGAAGTGGAGTGAAAGAGAAAGATACTATAAATGCAAGTGGGACTTGCCAGGGTTTAGGCAAGTAATCCAGAGATGTATCTGTGTGTTTGTGTGTGTGTAGGAGTGTGTGTGTGTGTGGAGAATGAAAGGAAGGAAAGGCATCACCTGAGTAGCCAGGAGGAAGTGTAAGTGAAGCTGGTAGATTCAGAGGAAAGTGAGGAGGTGTCACACTGGCTCCGGAACAATGTGCGGCTGAGGCCAGAGGGTGGGAGGTGACAAAAATTTGCATGAACTCCTTGCACAGACTAAAATGCCATAAAACCAAAGGTTTCAGGTAGTCTGTGTCTGGCACAACTTACACTGGCCTCTATATCCCCTTTTTCTCCCCCAAAAGGAGGCATTCTCACTACATAATACTTCAGGCAATGCTTTTCCTGCCCACTCAAGATGAGGTGCTGACCCAGACCCAGCTGGGGGTAAGCTTTATGGATGTTCCAACTGCTTTTCATCCACACACTAGTCTCATTTGTACCATCTGAAAGGGCACAATGATAACAGTGGCAATTTAAATCATGCTTCTCACTTTACCCCTGAAAAGTGGCAAAGTGACTCACCACTGTTGAATTGTCCATCTCTTTCCACCCCCTGACCTCTTTGCAGCAGTCTAGGATGGTTCCCTGGGGGGTGAGCTGGGAGCCAGTGCTTCAAGAAGTCCTTTTGCTGTGACTGGGCTAACACTATGCCCCCCATAAATGTGTTTCCCCAAATGCAATGTATTGTTTTAATTTGAATTTCTCAGATGAGTCTGCTTGGAAGGCATTTGAGCAGCAGCATGAGGCTCATTAGGCAAGCAAATTGTCCCTCCCCTCTCCCCATGAATAAGACAAACTGGGATGCACTCAACAATCTTTTCTGAGGGGAGCTCTCCTTGTTTTTCTTTGTGCAATTTGATATGGAGATGACTGGTCTACTTGAAATTTATTGCATACCAACTTCTGGTGGAGATATTGTAAAATGGGTTGGGGGTGCTACTGAGAAATCTTTCCCTTAATCCTTCCTGACCCCTTACCCCTGTTCCTTTCCATACCCAATTCCACCATGCTATGATTTAAAAATGCTCATTCCCAGCTCTTTCTTTCAGCACCAGCCCAAGGAGACCTTACAGAACTGGAGCTAGTGAAGTCCTTGTGTGCCTAGAGTAATTAAAATTTTGAGGTGTCCACAAAGCAGGTAATTCGGTGGAGAAGATATCAACTGTCTGGAAGGCAGAGAAAGTAATTATGCTGAGTACTCTTGGTGCTGTCAGTACACTCAAAAGAAAGATTTGTTGGGAAGTGATACTGTTTGATAGAGACTTCAATGTCTAGCAGGAATCAGGAGACTCTTAGTGAGGCTGTCTAATACAGAAGAAGGGTTTAAGGAGCATGGCAGACCTGAATTAAAACACCAGCTCTGCTTCCTACGGTCTGTGTGACCTCGGGGAAATTACCTAACTACTCTGAGCCTGATGTGTGAAGTGTAATATAGTGATAATTATAGCTGTACCTCACAGCCTCCTTGTGAGGACTCAAGGAGCTAATGCGTGTAAGAGCACTTAGCACATTGCCTGGTACATAGTAAATGCTTAATAAATGCTAATATTATTATAATGGCTACTATTGTTATTCTTCCTATTTAATATCAGACATTCTCTGTAGCACCTGAGAGTTTAAAAGGAGGGTCATATAATTGCTCTTAAGCATGACCATGTCATGAAAAGTACGAAGGGTGTAGTTTTAGTGTCTCAGGAGGGAGCCCTCAACTGGGAAGAAGGAGGGCAGAAAAGCAGAAAAAGTTTGTCAGTCTTGAGTTAGGTCTTACAAAAATAAGAGTTTGCCATGAGGCCCAAGGGAAAGGGCTTCCAGGCAACTGGATTTGCTCATACCAGGTCAAGGAGGTGTGAAAGAGCCCAGCCAGGCCTTGGACAAATAGTTTGGTTCAACTGAGTACAAACTTGGATCTCCTGTCCCAGTGGTGGTTGGGGCGTCAGGTCAGTGACCAACAACCTTTCCAGCTTACTCCCACCAGCCCCTGTACCGCGAGCTAGGCGCACCCTACCTGGCCAAGCGGAGCCCTCCTCTTCGTTCCTCTAATCAGCCAGTTAAGTTCACACCCTGCCCCAGCGGAACTTGACTCTTGCGGACACAGCACACTGCAAACGGGGGCCTCCACCGAGGAGACGAGGTCAGCGTCAGCGAGGGGTCCCTGCAGGGGTCGCAGCCCCCTACCTTCTTCCTGGTCCCAGTCCAGGTTCGATGGCGTTCCATCCGCCCCGCCCCCAAACCAGGAGCTAAGTCACCAGTTGTTCTTTGGGTTTTTTTTAGATAACCTGGTGCTTTCACCCACTGCCCCACTGCACCCATATACTCACGCCAGCTCCTCTGAGACACACACTGTAGTCAACCCTCCATCCAAGCCATATGCCATGCCGGTCCCACAGGCATTTACACTACACACCTAAGCATAACAATTAAAAGACACACCGAGTTCTCATAGAACATAAATCTGAACACAAGCACCTTAAGTAGACTTACAGATACCTTGTTCACAAACACACACAGTACACATCACAGCAAACACCACTTGTAAACCCACATTGACACACCGCATCCAAGAGTAAGCACACACCAAATATACATATGCACACAAGCTTCAGCAAGCACACACTCACACACACAAACACACTGCATACTGTATACATTCACCACAGCACGACCACAAACCCCGGCAGAAACACACATTGAACACACCCACACTCAGATCGAACCCTCATAGTCACACTATAATCGAGCAGAAACATACAACCTACAAGAATGCACACACAAACACCGCACAAGCACATGCTAATTGTCGGCGAAAACCCAATGCACACCACACCAAGCACCCCCCCCCACACACCCCCAAACACACCCGGACACACACCGAACACACCCAGAGGTACTGCACCCGCGCGGCGCACACACGCGTACATGCATACATACACACACACACAGCCCGCCCCCTCCTTCTCTGGGCGGAAGAGAAGGGGGCGCGGAGTGGAGGCGGGGAAGAAAGGAGAGAGGGTGGGCGGGCAAGGCGGGGCGAACACAGATGCTCTTTTCCCTTTGACCTCTCAGTTCCCCAGTCCCAGGTAAAGGGAGTAAGTTGGGTCCGGGCAGGGTCCAGTAGGGCCCCTGGAAAGCGGGAAGGTCCGGGGAATCCGCTGGCGGGCTGGAGGATTCCGCGGGGACCCAGACTCAGATTACTACAGCGGACCCCGCCTGAGGCTCCTCCTCCCGCACCCTCCCCCTGCCCCTTCGGTGGCCCGACCTCTGCACCCTCCCCCCCGGGGTGTGCTTCTCTCTCCCCATCCCCAGAAAGCGAAGCGGGCGACTCTGAAGGGGTTTAGAGATTTATTGGTTTCAAGTAAGGAGTTGGGGTCTGCATACAAGCTTTCTTCGAAACCTGTTCTAGTCAAGCGTGAAGACTTCTTTTTAATGGAGAGCTCACTATTTCGAATAGCAACTCTTTTTTCTTTTAAACGTGAAAGGAAAGGGCTCTTAGAAATCACTGACTCCGCGCCTGACACACAGTAGGACGCTGTCAATGTTCCGTCCTCCCTGTTACATCACCAATCTGGCAAGACTATTTGCAGCCTGGCACCAGGCGGTGACGGTTCTCAGGAAGACTGAGCTATTTTCTCAGCACACAGACGTGCGCAGAAGGGCGACTTCAGACCGGGAGTCACCGGTGGCCGGGGGCGGCATGAAGGCTGAAGGTGCTTTGCACCACTGGAGGCACAGCACCCCCCCCCCCCCTTGCCTGGAAACTCCCACCTGGAGCGGGCTGCAGGGATTATTCCAGAATGCTGTGGGGCCAGAAGACTCTGGCTCCCGTCCTCTGCTTGCGTCCTTCCATGGAGAGGGACTGCACGGAGAACAGAAGAGCTCTTCCCCTCTCACTAGGCGGAGTCACATTGTATAAAGTACTGTGCAAAGCCTGCGGGCTTCGGAGATATCAGAGGTTCGAATCCCGCTTTGCCATTTCCTAGCTGTCTACCTCAGCAAGTCACTAGCGTAGTTCACGGGATAGATGTGAGGTTTAAGTACTTAAATACGAAGTATACGAAGTAGTTCTCCCAGTTTAGATAGAAAAGGAAAAAAAAATCTATCCCCCCCCCTCGCTTGCCCTCATTAAAAAGATAAAAATACAGGCTTTTGGGGAAAGGGGATCAGAGACTTGGCCACCAGCTGATGCCCTCAATCCAGGTCAGAAAGACAAAGGATGGGCAAAGGTTCAGTTAATTTTCCATTTTGTAGGCAGTGTGCTGTGTCTAAGGGAAATGCTTGGACAGGTGACGATTTAGTAATGGCACTCATGGACCCCAAGAAGTTCCAGGTCATAACTCCACTCCCAGAAGCCCTCAAGAGTGGAGCTTTTCTGCCTTTCACCTGCACCCTTCACAGAGACTTCCTAACTCACCTTCCCTGCTGCTAACTACTCCCTTACCAGGTGTCACGTCAATATTTGGAAACTTGTATCAAACACTCATTGGGTGCCAGGGATGTCTCCTGTTACCTCACATCCTGCCAGCACCTAGTGCAATGCCAGACCCACAAAATGGTCAGTATAATGCAGCAAAGAGACAGCCTGGGTGAAATCCCTTGGACAACACTAAGGTCTGAGGGTACACAGGGATTATTAGGAAGCTGAAGAGGGAACTTCAAAAGCAACAGCCCAGGCACTGTGTGGGTGGAGGGCCTTGGCTTTGGACAAAAGGCTGTTCTATTCCTCCTTCAAGCCCTTTATCTCTAAACCTGCATGGACGGGCATTGTTTCAATGCCAGTGAGGCTTCTGCAGTCAATTAAGAAGAAAGCCTCTTTCCTGGAGGGCAGAGGCCCTGGCCAGCTAGAGAGTGAATCACCACCTCAGAGCTGGGCAGCAGTAGTGGCGCTAAAGTGGCAATGAATCAGTCCAAGGTGGCATGGGGAGATTACCTGAGTGACGATGAGAAGGGAGAGGAGGCAGGAGCCTAAGTCTTGGTCATTTGAGGGTGGGGCTAAGGGGCAGAGTAGCTATATCCACATGCCTAATGTCAGCCCCTAACACACCTCCCTACTTCCACCTCCACTGTGTTCCCAAGGGTGGCCCTGATAGCCTTCTTAGAAAAGAAAGTAGAGTGGAAAACACTCCTTCTTTAGTCTAGGGGCCTTGGGAGACCTAGGGTCCAATAAACTCTGCTACTTACTTTGTCACCCTGGGCAAACACTTTTCCCTCTCTGGGATTCAGTGGCAAGGCAACTGCTCAGTACTTTACCTATGTTATTTTACACATTCATCTCTGGAGTGCTATGGAGTAGGCATTTATTTCCCTAATTTGCAGTTGAGAAGACTGAGGCTTAGTGATGTTCAGTGATTCACTTGTTCACTAATAGATCATGATGTCTTTGAGTCTTTATGTTACGAAGGCAATCGCTGTAATACAAGCCAGCAACCTGCCAGCCATCTGCTTAAATGGCCTTTCTATGCACTTAGGTTCAAATCATGCTTTTCCAGCTGCCCTGAACACCAGTATGTTGCATCTACCTGGGTGGATTTTTTTTCACCTCCTGTGATACACCCACCTCCCCAGCTCAAATCTTTCCCTGGTCCATCAGTCTAAAATTGCACCTTAAAAAGCAAGTACCACTGCAGGATGCAGTGAGGAAGGGTAACAGAGATTCCAGGGCCAAAGGAGGGGCTGCAGAAGAATGTAGGGTGGGAGGGAGGGAGGGAAGGAGGGAGGGAGAGAGAGAGAGAGAGAGAGAGAGAGAGAGAGAGAGAGAGAGGCCTCTCCCCCTCTCTTGATCAGATGCTCTAGAATGTACAAAGGGGCAGCACCCAGCCCATTTCCAACAAGAGAAGAAGATATCCTCTTTCAGTACAAGAACCACCAATCCTGAACACTCAAATTACTCTCCTGTGAGGGGCTGGCGATGTAGCTCAGTGGTGCCACACCTGCCTGGCAAGCACAGGGCCCAGAGTTTAATCCCTAGTGCCACCAAAAAAAAAATTACACTCCTGTGTGGGGTAAGATTTATTTAGCTGGGCGAGGCAAGGGCATACTCCTCCTAGTGATGGTGGGCAGCTGATGGTATTTAAATTCCAAACAGTGCCACCAGGGCTACTGCCAGAGCCAGAAGCTTTGACTCTAAAGAGGGTAAGAGAATTTAACACTGGGTTTCTGGGTCTCATTTCAATCTAGGCCCTTCAGAGCCACATCTCTGAGCCTTTTATGAGTGAGTCCATATCTTCCTGGACCTCCATAGTGGCTCTGTGTACCTGGAGCCCACAGCTGCCCTCTCACCTTTTCTGTCCCTTCTCTTCCTTTTTTCTTTTGCCTAGACTCTGCTTCCTCTTTCCCTCTTGCTGGGCTCAGCCAATCCTTGACATTTTTTACTCTTCTCTCTTTTCTCCATTCTTATCTCCCTTTGATAATAACATTCTCCCTTTGTCCACTTACTTGGCCCAGGTGATGAGGAAATTGGAATTGGGAGGGGAGCAATCATATATTTGCAATTCTCCTACTTGATATCCCCCCATATTGCCCTTGTTGCATCAGAAGAGAATATTTAGCTCTTGTAAATGGTATATTTTTGCTTGACTGAATGGAGATTTGTATGTATGATTGGAAGAGAGTATTTTTGGAAGAAGTTTTAAGAGGATAGCCTTCAGACTTCCTCAGGTTCTAGATACACACAAAAGACAGGAAATGATGATAGTAGTGTGTAGAGAGTGGGGTTGTGGGGGATTACTGAGGTCACTGCCACTCAAGTCAGTGGAGGACTTTGTGGAGTCAGCTACTGTTTGCTCTTGGTACTTATTAAGCTAAATGACGTCTTTGTTCCTGAGTTTGTGTGAGCACATGCCCTGGACAAAAATAGGAAACAAGGAGCAGGAAAGGAGAGGCAAGGTGTGGAAAGGTTTGTTCCCTGGTATGGTCCTTGAGTGCAAAGGGCCAGAAAAGGATGTCCTTATCCTGGAATGCCATCCACGTCAGGGCAGAAGGGAAGCAATACAATATAGCAAAAAGCATGCTGAGTTGAGACCCAGGAGCTCTGGGTTTTTACCTTGGCTCTGGTACTAATTAGCTCTCCTTTTGGGTACATTTTTAAAGCATCTCATCCTCCACTTCTGCCTTTCCTTCAAATGGAATGGGAAAATGTGTGGCATGGGCAGGGGAAGGGTCATTTGAAGCACCCAGAAAGAAGGGACCATTGGGCTCAGTCTTGAAGAGACAACTTGTTTTGAATAAGAGGAAAGAAGATTGTGGGGTACAATGAGAAACAGTGGGAGTAGCCCAGGAAATTCAGCAAACAGGTATGCAGAAGGCACTGAGCTGGCTGCTGCATAGAAAATTGCTATGAATCAGGCCCTACTCCACCACTGAAAGCAAGGAGTGGGGCAATTTGAGAGGAAGAGCCAAATGCTCACAGTACCAGCAGCTCCTCTCAAGACTAGTCGCGTCCACAATGCCGGATTGACTAGCAGGTCTCTGGAAGCCTCTTATTCTCTGGCCGGACCAGGAGAGTCACCAAGAGGTAGTCCAGGGGCTGGGTACCAGGGTCCTGAGTGCTGCCCACTGCGGGGGTGAAAGGGGGTGGGTGAGGGCACTCCACTCGGAGGGCCCGATGTGAGGGAGGGAGAGGAAGCCTGAGAGTGCTGAACAGGTTGCCCAGCTTTTCGAACTGATGGCTCAAACTTAGAGTATGCACAAAGTATGCACAAAGTTTGCACAAAAAAATGGACTTTTTCAGATTCTTGTCTGGGGGGTGCAGGCAGCAGAGAATAGTTTGTGCTGGATGCCCTGCTTTGTTCAACTTTGCGGATTCTGCACTCCCTTGAGCTGCGTAGGGGCAGGACTCGGAACTGGGACTTGAGCAGTGCTACCCAGGTCAGCCTGAAAACCAAGATCTCCAGCAGTGGCAGCCTGAGGTCCAGACCCCCCACCCCCAACCCAGGAGGAGGGTGCAGAATCTGCACTCCACGGGCCACATCCTTAGCCTAGGGTCAAGGGCCAGCATCGGGGCTGGGGCTGGCCCAGGGCAGTGCAGGAAACCTGCTCAGATCCCCCCCCCCCACACTGCACTCTGCTCCCCCCTTAGGGGGGGTGCTCTCTTTTGAACAGCAGGTAGTGGCTGTGTGGCCCTGTATCCAGGAGTTTCATAAGTCCCTTAGAATAATCAAGGTCTCTGCAGACTCAGAGAGGCTGAGCATCTACAGTGTTGTTAGATAAACAGGGCAATAGTAAATTATGCTGGTTGTGTTTCATGCTTGGAGATGCTCACTGACTTGCCCAAGGCCACCTACCTGCTTAGTAACCAAGAGGGGCTCCTGACTCCTGGTCTAGTGCCTTTTTACCCCTTCATAGTCAAGATAGTGGTGTAATTTTGAGGGAGTGTGGACAATTAGACATTGTTACTTTAGAAATATGGTTATTTGAATGGAGTTTTAAAATACTATTGCTATCATGAAAACTGCAGGGAGAAAAACATCTCCCACAGTCCCTATTCCCTATGACAGCCACTTAGGATTTTGAGAAAGAAAACTGACAGAAAATTGGATATTTGGTGGAAAGGATATAATCAAAGGAGAAGCGAGTGGGGGTGGGGAGGAGGGAGGAGAAGCTCCCAGCCAGGACTCTGAGAACTTCTTTACTCTGAAGATTTCCTTGACAGGACCTCTGTCCAGATGTTTTTGGGGAAAAGTGTCCTCACTGCTGTTTTCTTTCTCAGGTCCACACTGTAGAGGCTACAGAGTGAATGCTTGATGGCCTTCCCTTTAACTGGGTCTCATTTTCCTCTTATCCTCTCTTGTAATGAATGTATTAAAGGGGGCTATTGGGGTGTGTGTGTGTGTGTGTGTAAGGGAGTGTGTCTCAAAGATAGAAGCTTTGGAGGGAGGGGCAAGGAGTTCAAAAGGTGGGTAGAAGGAGTTGGAATTTGCTCGATGCATACTTTATCCTGCAATTGAGTAAGGGTCTGAACACTGCTCCCAGGGCTGAGGGAATAGTCAATTCTCCATATTCCTTACAGAAACAAAGAAGAAGAGATATTTTCAAATTTGTGCAAGGAAGGATGATTTTAGACCCGTGGGCCTTTCTTGACAGTCCCTGAGACATTTGACATTTATGTGACCTTCCGCTAGGCTCTAAGATCCCAAGGACAGGAACTGTGGCTTTCTATTCCACATGGCTCTCTGCTTCTCCCCACTACCCTGAGCCTGGATGGCTTCTTTAGTGAGCCAGTTAGTTATTTTCTACATCTCAGAGACTAGACGACCCCCTTCCCATACCTCGAAATTAGCTGCTTGCATCTCTGATCATAAAAGACCTAATGAAGAAATAGTTCATCTTATCCCCTCTGAAAGTGTGCTTCCTTCCAACAGCGCACTAGTATCCATCTTCATTTTCAAAGGCTGGAGCAGGACGTTCTTCTGCAGGGGCACTATCTGCCTCATTGTACAGTCCTGCTCAGTTTTCCTCTCAAGTTTGACTCCCAGGTATTTTTTAGGGAGGCATAATTCCTCACCTTGGTACAGGACTGTACCTTTTGGAAGATTGTTTCATTCTACCTTTAAAAAAACCCTCATCACTACAGCCTCACCTAACAGGTATCATGATTCTTACTTCATAAGGTTGTGGGTTTGAGACTCAGAGAACCAAGGTTATTTACTCCAAGTCACATAGTTGGTAAGTATGTGAACTTACATGGGCTAAGGCTGGGCTTTGAGTCTGGGTTCTAGTCTATAATCTCAGGAGTTTTCTGGGACACCAAGCTTTCAAACTGGGTGTGGGCTAGGGTGAGAAATATGGTACCATGTATACAGAGGGCTTTTGGTGCCTTTCTTTTCTACTCCCTCTTCTCCTCTACCTTGCATAATAGTCTTTTTCAAATATGGGTATATATATTTTCCTATCTGTCTATCTATCATTTATAATTCCATTTCTGGATCCCTATTTTCAAAGAATGTCACAGAACAAGCATACATAATAGGACCCAAAATTCCAGCCACCTCTTTAGAAAAAAAGGTAGCTGAACTTTGACTTTCCCAGTTCCAAGCAGCAGATGTTAATGATGAATGCTAAGAAGTGCTATGAAATGGTTTGAAGGGCCAAGCTTGGCCAGGCATAGATAGGGACAGCAGATAATGCTCCTTCATAGCACTTTGGTCCAACTTTAGCTGGGTCACAGCCACTCCAGAGCCCTAGTTTGTTGTTTTCTGTAAAAGGAGCAGGGAGGGGGGATAATCTCCAATCTACCTCCTTTCTAGGGGTTATGAGAATAAAGTGGCATGATTCATGGATTCATGAATCATAAATAGCTGTTTTGCTTATAAGACCTTTATGTTCTCTCAAGCCCCCAGAGTTTATAATCTTATGATTCACTCAGTGAACACTTACAAACACCTACTGTGTGCTTGGGTATGAACATATGGAAAGTTTTTGAGCAAATGAAAAGCACAAGGCAAATTAGGGACTCAATTTTTTACTTCCTATTGATAGAACAGCTTATTTTTTACTCCTTCCACTACAATTTAATTGAATCAGCAACTAAAAGGGGGAAATGATATATGTGATACAGTTTGTGATATCAGTACTATTATGTGCACTGACACATATTGCAGATAACAGTGAGGATAGCTCTGTTGTGTTGTATTTGATGTCACATTGCCTTGTTTACACAATCCTTTGGAATGTTCATAGCATAAAGATTGCCTTTCACCACCCTGAGCTTAAGTTGTTTCTTTAGTCAATAATGTTTTAGGAGGGCATCCTGCATTGAATGGGGTGACGACTGTTTTTATTTTACAAAAATGTTGTAATTTGTGGTGGCTGCTTGCCTTTAGATATGACCTCCCCTGGCTTTGTGGAATTAGGCTTTGATTATGTGTGCATTCATTTGATTTCATTATTTAGCAATGCAGGCTCTTGCAGCTATTAAGAGCAGGACGGATGAGGCAGTAGAAAATGTCTCGAGACTGAGAAGAACTGGGTTCTTGTCCAGACTCTTTTGTCAAATTGCTGTGTGGCCTTGGGAAAATCCCTGCCCTCTCTGAGCCTTGGTTTTCTGAAGTGTAGTATTAGATGAGGTGATGGCTAAAGTTCCTTCTATCTATGAACCAGTCTAACATTCTAAGTAGTTTCTGAAACATTTTTTTAAGCCAAGGATTTTTTTTTCAAGATATTTTAGCAGTACTATCTCCAGTTTATGCTCTGTGCAGTGGCCTGATGGGCTGACTGCATGTATTGAAGACAGCTGTCCCCAGATTTAATTACCTTAGGGTATCACCACTTCATAGGATAAAATGAGTCATTTTGTTCACTGCATCTGCAGCCTGTGCTGAGAGAGGTTACAGGATAACAACTTACAGGCTAACTCATTAATGCAGCACTGAGGCAATGTGTTAGCAGACCACATGGGTGCCCAAATGCTTCCATCTAGAGACCTGTATCTCTGTCCCATGTTGTAAGGTATCAGTGGGGATGTCTTTATCCATCTTCCCTCTGCTCATAGGCATTTGAATAACATAGATGCAATGCCTCCTGGGCACCCAGCCCCATGCACTGCCAATTTCTCAAACTCCAAAGGTCTCTTGGTGGCCAGAAGCTAAAATCTGGTGGTGCCAAAGGGCTGAATTTATAGGGATTCAATCCATGGCATCAGTGCAGTCCTTGCTGTTTTCTCATACGTGTTTACTAGCAAGCACTGCACCATTCCTAACTATTGGATCAGAAAGGGGGGTGATTAATCCTCCAAATTGTGAAGGCTATGGATTTATGCCTAGCTGAGAACACTTCTTTCTTCCTTGCAGTGTCAAAGCCGGTGACCTCTGTAACATTAATTTGTTTCTCCATCTGTGCCATGCATTGCAGGAGAATGTGAAGAATGGGCCTGATGCCACCCAAGTGTGTTTTTCCTCTATGTATTGTTGGGGACTTGATTCTGGTGTCCCTCTGGTCTTTGTTCAAATCTTCCCTTTTGGAACCTGCTGATTTCTTAACTCCTTTCTGATCTACATAAAATTATATGTTGTTTTGTTAGTGGCAATGAAAAACTGGATGGTTTGAAAGAGAACTAGATGTGGGCAGAGTAGACACTTTACTAAACTGAATAATAAAATTGGAAAAATTGAATTATGCAATTAGTTTTTATAAATTTCATCAAGTGATTTTTGAAAAAAATATTTGACCAGGAAGAAATCGAATAATGAAGAAGAAAGATCTATTCCAAGTAGTCTCCCCGATATCTTTACTTGTGTTAAAGCAATTCAAATTTAGTAGAGATTGAACAGAGTAGGTTGTTCAATGTGCTGATAGAAACTCTAATTTTATCTAATTATTTTTGAAGCCTGATATTTCCTGAATCTCGGGCCTTCTGCAAAGAACCTTCAATATGAACATGCTTATTAAAAGCCAACACTACATACCACAGAAACATTACCCACTCAGTTCTCACAGAACCACAGAAATAGGCAGTATGTCATTTCCCCATTTCACAAGTCAGCCACTGAGGCTCAGAAAATTCAACTGATGTTCTTAAGGTCATATAGCTAAGAAATCATAAAGCCTGGCTTTGAACTCTGTTCTGTTTGGCTGTAACTCCAGTGCCTGGTACAGATACTTGTCAAAAGAAAATTGTTTTTACAAATGTCTTGAATTCTAGGCTAAAACTTACCTGCTTTGCTTTCCTATTCCTTCTTGAATATTTTTTGATCCCATGGTCACTTTGGGCTGGTACCTTGGCTTACTGAAGGGGAAAGAAAGGCGCTCTGAAGCAAGAGAGGTCTCTAGGCACCTCCTTCCCTATGGGGAGCCTACTTCTGTGTTCAGCTTGGAAATTCAGGCCTAAGGACAAGTAGAGTATTCAGACCTCTAGAGTCTGTTGTGTGCCTCTCCCCAGTGTTGAAGCCTGCCCTGTCATCCCCTTTCCAACCTCACCCACCTGCCTTTTGACTGGGTCTTTCTATCTCTGCTTCTGTCTTATGTCCTACTGGTTTCTTGAGAGGGTTGGAGGCAAACAAGACAGTGTCAATTTTGCCGGCAGAAACGCAGCTTACGATTGTTCTTAAGTTTAGCCCTGTATGTTCAACCAGGGAAGCAATGACAAACGGTTTATTCTAAGGCCTTTGATTTCCTTCGGAATTGTAAGCATCTAGGCTGACTCATCTCTCAAAGACTTTTTTTCCTCTCTCTCCTTTTTGGGGCTGGTGTTGATTTGAGGTTTTACTGTTTGTTCCCACCTTATTTTTTTGAGGAAGGGAGGGATTAATTTTCATCCTGTTTTCTGAGGGAAGAACCAGCTCTGCTCTTGGGGTGATCAGATCTGAAAAGCCTCCAGATGCAGAAATAGCTGAAACTCCAAGACAAGTATGGAATGTTAGGGTTGGGGTAAGGGGAGAGGAAGAGTGATGTTAGAAGAATGAAGTCAGATATAGGCTGTGTGTGCCAGGATGAGACCCTTAAATAATAGGTTCTAGACCTGCTGTTGTGAGTGGGGATTGATAGAGGTTTAGTCTGCTACTGTTGGAGATATATATATATATGCCTGTGGTTAAAATGGTCATCTTTTGGTTGCAGTTTGGTGGCTGGGTTTAGTTGCTCACTTTGGATCCAGAGGATGGTGCTTTGCAGTTGAAGAAGCTTTAAAAATCCATGCTAGACATTTTCTTTTAGCTTAGCCTGAAAGTCACAGAAAGACCTTCCTCCCTTATTATGCTGTATCTCAGTTATCCGGCAGGCATTTTTTGGATATCTGTGACTTGGCCATTAAGGAAAATGGACAAAATAGAATTTTGGAGATAAAATTCAAAGTGGAGGATTTTCTTGGACAAAGAATTTCTTGGACAAATCATTTAGTTTGATTATTGCATGATAAACCCTTACCTACCTTCTATCAAAACTACATTACCAAATTTTTGAGATCTAAATTCTTCTCAAATAATATACTATTATTATAAAACTCCATGGGACAGAGGAGATCAGAAAAGTAGCACGTGACTCCCTCCTTTACTATTGTCTAAAGGTTTAGATCCTCATGCCCCAAATTATCTTCTTTGTTAGGAACCAGCATACCCAAACCATAAACTTGGGAGCTATCCTAAATTCTTTCCTTTACAATTAAATTTCTCCCCTAAATCCTATCAGTTCTCCTTGGTGTCACTGACTTGGATTAACACACCCTGCCTCTTGGCTGATTTACATCCTTCAAGCTCTCTATCCAAACCAAGCTTTTCATGGCTTTCCATGAGTTTTTCTCTGTACCACTGTGGCATACAGGGCCATTTCTGACCTCACTCCTGCCCACCCAGACTTATCTCCTTCCATCCCTTTTTGCTGCCTGAAGATGACAACTTCTCTCTCATCTCTTTGCCTTTGCATAAACGGTTCTCTCCCTCTGGATGCAATCCCTTCCTTGTCTCCAGGTAGACTTAGACGTTTTCTCCTTTCTGGTCTCACAGTACTTTGTTTATATCTTCATTGACTGACTTATCACAAGGTTTTGTAAATTGTTGCTAGCCTGTGTATCTCCTTCACTGTACTGTTAAATCTTTTATAAAAGGAGTAGTATTATCTTGCTCATCCTTTGAATCTTTAGCACTTGGCACAAAGTGGGCAATTAATACAGATTTCTTTTTTTTTCTTTTAATGAACGGATGGAAAAACAAATGAGTAACAGAGGATGTTTAGTAAAGGATGCTGTGTAGGGGGCAGGGAGATCCCTATGGGGGATGATGTGGAACCTAAGAGCAGTATGAGATAGTGGAGACCACGGAGAAAGCCATATAAAACAGGTTTGCCATCATAGTAAGATAAACTTTACTCTGATCACCAATTCTCTATAGGGAGTCTCTTTGGAAATGGTGTTAAAATAATGTTTGTTTTGGTGCAAGTTGATTTTTTCTGCTTGAAAAGTAATATAATTAAGTTGCACAATCTTGGTAAACAGAAAAGACAATAGGCAAAGAAAATACTACCACTTAATACTGAGGCTGTTAGTATTTGGGTATATTTCCTTGAGTCTTCTATTTTTATGCATGTGTTTCTTCACATCATTGTAATCATAATACAATTCTGTATTCTGTATTTGTTCTTAAAAAGTTTTTTGTAACCATCACTTTAGAATTGCATAATTCTCCATACTTTGGTCATTACATAATTTATATAACTAATCTCATTGTTGGGTTAGCTTTATTCCCTTAATTTTTTGCTGTTATGACTCATGTTCATATGGTTTTTCCTGTGCATAGGAAGATTTCATTAAGATAGATTCCTAGAAGGGGCATTACTGGGGCAAAGGGCCCGGGGACGAATTTTGGCTCCAGACCCACATGTCCAGTTTGTTTTCTGGAAGAGCTGTATAATTTTACAGTGCTCCTAGATTAGATGAAATTCTTTTTTTCTTTTAACCTAACCCATACATTCAATATTATCATGAAAATTTTTTTATCAATATTCTAATTAATTAATAGAAAATACTATTTTATTCTTGTCTCAAAGTGCTTTTAAAAACTTGTAAGGTTTTTCCCCTTTTATCTTGCTTCTTTTCTTCTTTTCCTTTCTTTCTTCTTCTTTTTTGCTAATTAGATTTTGCTCCTTTCTGTACTATCTGTCCAGAGCTCATTTTTTTTAAAGTTAGATTTTTTCAAAATAAGCAACCAGAGGCAGCTCTGCTTGAGGGTGAAGGCACCTCCCAGTTTTCCCTCTCCCTCTACCCCCCCCCCCCAGTTTCCTCCAGTTGGTCCAGTGACAATTGCATGATGCAGTCTAGATAATCATCCATCCGAGAATGGGGTGGCTACATTCCTTTTCTGAAGGCAGCAAGGAAAATGTACCCCAGAATCATGGCCCCTTTGCTTTTGTTGTCTGCCTTCATTTTTTTAGTGAGCATCCTGGGAGGAGCCCCAGGACACGGTCCAGACCCCCAGATGAAGGTGGTATCAATACACAGCCTCTCCGAGCTAGAGCGTCTGAAGCTGCAGGAGACTGCTTACCAAGAACTCAGGGCCAAGCACTTCCTCTCTGGATTCAAACCTAACCGAGGTGAGCTGTATCCCCGGAGTGTGGCGTCCTCGCCTTCGGGCGAGTGGACCCCCGGGGGCGGGGCGGGACGGATTTGGGCTGCAGGAGAGTGGGAGGGGCTTGCACTTTATCTAGGACCAGGTCCACTGTTCAGGAGTCTGGGGAACCGAGAAAGTGGGAGTTGAAGGCTTTTCCTTGAATTGCAGAAGAGGTAAAGAATAGTTGAGTTGGGTGGGTTGGGGGGCCAGGGGCAGTAAGATAGGCAGATGTCAGTGACAGACAAGTGGACAGAGGGACAGAGGACAGGTGAAGAGACCAACTCATCTGGTGCAGTACAAGAATTGGGCACAGTGAGACAGGGGCGCAGAGGGACACTCTTGAGAGAGGACCGGGACGGGCAGAGCCAACGGGGTTGGAAGAGACCGAGCGACAGTCCCGGAGAGAGACCAGTGCCCAGCCAGGCGGAGAGCAGGAGGGCTGGGGGGGGGGGGGGGGGGAGGGTGGGGGGGTGTCGGCGGAAGGTGCGCTGCTGTGAGCGGTGCCCACCTCAGTAGTCTGCGAGGGAGCCCGCGGGACGCCGCACAGGACCGGGTTCCAGCGCACCTGGAGACCTACGGGGTACGGGGCAGATCCGACCGCCGAGTCTGGGAGGTGGGAGAGGGTCGCGCTTGCCGAGGGGCGTCCCGGCAGCGTAGGAAAGTGCAGGGGGCGGGGTTTCGCTAGGTGCGTACCACCGGCACGGCCTGAACTCAGTGAAACTAAGGGTGAGGAGACCCCTCGGGCAGCCGCCGCTGCGGGATTGGGATTGGGAGCGTGGGGACTGCCAGGTGTCGCCGCTCCTCGCGTCGCAGCGCGGGGAGCCGACGGCAATCGGGTGCGAGCGCGCCCGCAATAACTTGGCGACCCTCACTCGTGGTGACGCCGAGGGCAGAGCCCCTCCTCTTGCCTGTTGCATTATCCGGGCACCTCAGAGCCCCTGAATATCTGCTTTAAGTGTTGCGTTGAGAGACTACTGGTGCGTAGCAAGATGTGCGGTGCGCTCCTTGAGGCTTAGCAGGTCTGGGTTGGTTAAATTCTTGGAGTCTTCTAGGTATTAGATAGGACCTATCCTGTCGTCAGGTGGGGAAACTGAAGCCGAGAGAAAGAAAAGCACTTTCCGCGGGCTGGACGGAGCTGCCCCTCTTCCAGCGCCTTCCTCTTCTGAGGATCGGGGCGTTGCGCTGTTTTAGTCACTTATCAAGTCCTATTTGTGTGTGAATGTGCGTACCTTTTCTCTTTCTCTTTCCTTAGCTGTCACTACTGACCGTCCAAACACCTTGGAGAACAGTTTTCTGGTCTTAAGAGGACAAGATGGTGGTGAGGGTCTCTTGTATTTTCTTTGGGAAAGAAATGAGTGCTCCACCCTTCCCCCACAGTAATATGCCCCGCAACTACTGGAGACTGGGCGGTGCCCACTGCCCCCGAAGACACTCCCCCTCCCTCCCAGAAACCCCTCAGAGGGGGTGCTCTCGGGAAATGGCGCAGTAGCAATGGGGCGGTCTCAGACCTGCCTGAGCTTTCCCAGTGGACGCACCCTGGACAGAACACCCTGAAGCATCTGGGTGGTGACACCCGGCAGGACTTAAGGCAGGGACCTTGAGGTCCGTCGGGTATTTGAATGAAGCTGAGCCCTTTCTTCTAACCTCTAGAGGGTCTTTTTGGCTTGCTCCCCAGGGAGGGGCGCTGCTGGTCTGGGTGGGGTGCGTTGGGTGGGGGGGTGGCCCTGGGTGGTTGCTTGGAGAGAAGTGCTCCCCCCACCACTTAAGCATTGCAGCGCTTTGACGTTTCTCATTCTCTCTCCCTGGCTCTCCAGCCCTGTCATCGCTCCAGACGTTTGGTGTTCGCCTGGAAGAAGTGCTGGTGAATGAGTTTACCCGCCGCAAGCATCTTGAACTGACAGCCGCGATGCAAGTTGAAGAAGCCAACAGAGAGGCTATCGGCGGCGGTCCTCGTCGTCGTCGAAACATAATGCAGAGGATGCTTGGTCGCGTCAGGCTCTTTTTCAATCGCCCTAGGAATGAGCCTGCTTTGCCCCGGGAGTTCACGCGCCGTGGGCGTCGAGTGAGTTAAACCTTCCAGGTTTCAGACGTGGGGCTGAGGGGTCCAGTGGTGTTGGGCAGAAGCCCAAGGGTTGGGTCCTCAGGGGAGGGGGCTGAGCAGAATTTGTTGGAAGGCTGTGTTTGGCTTGCCACAGAGACAGTCTCTCTGGGTCTGAATGGCACACAGTGCTCAGGAAGGTCACCCCCCCCCCAAAGATGCTCTGATTTCTCCACAGGGTGCCATGTCTGTGGATAGCTTGGCTGAGCTGGAGGACGGGTCCTTGCTGCTGGAGGCCCTGCAACTTTCAAGGGCTTCATTTCCTATGGGAGAGAGGCTTTGGGGATCGAAAACCGAGATGAGCCTCAATCCCATTGCAAAACAAATCCCCCAGGTGGTTGAAACTTGCTGCAGGTTCATTGAAGAGCATGGTAAGGGGGACCACAAATGGTTAACTAAAGGGAGAGGGGAGGGAATGAAAGAGAAGGGAGGGGTGTTCTAGAAATGGGGAGAGAAAAAAGTCATGAGGGGAAGGGCTTGGATAACATTACTCTGACACCAGAGGAGGCTGCGGTGCAGTTCCTAAGGGAAGCAAAAGGAAATTTCACACGGAAGAGAGCCAAAGATGTTAAAGATCTGGATTTTTCTTTCAGGTCTAAGCGCAGTGGGAATTTTCACCATGGAACGCTCTGCAGAGAAAGTGCGTCAGGTAAACCTACTATGTTTACATGTTTGTTCCTTGAGTAAGAAAAAGCAGATGGAAGTGGGGCTCGCCCACAGACCTGAGAGCTGTGTCATGACAGGTGAGGGGGACAAGGTCTTCCGTCTAGCACCCCCCACCACCACATTACCAGCTACCTCCAACGAAGCCTGGGATTTTCTGAAGGAATGACCAAGAGGGATAACCTATGGTAAGCAGGGCAGATGGTCCATATTTTCTCTCCCTTGTTCTAGCTCCGTGAAGAATTTGATCAAGGTCTGGATGTAGTGCTGGATGAAAATCAGAATGTGTATGATGTGGCTGTAGTCCTCAAGGAGTTTTTCCGTGACATGCAAGACTCTCTGTTGCCGGATGATCTGCGCAAGTCTTTCCTCCTGACGGCAAGTGAGTCCTGTGCCCTCCCTTGTTGTCGCATGGATGGGAAATGTTGTGGGGATCTAGGGGGGGCTAATGACAAAGTTCAAGCTGCAAGACCCTCAAGGAACTGAAGCAGAATGAACACCAGAAAATGAAAAACACCTCTCCAGAATAAATAAAAATATGATTTGTCAATTAAAAATAAGAAGTTAAAAAAAAACCCTCCAAGTTACTTTCTGCATGTCTTAAAAGTCCCTTATGAATTTGTTGCTTGGTAATTTCTCTAGAGTTTCTTGAAGGTGTGTGTGCCCTCTCAGGGCAAAGATGAATCCAGGTTGTATAGAAATCTGACTTTGATGGGGAGTGGGGAAGGGCACTTCTTGCTTTTAGGGCTCCTGAATTCAAATGCTTTAGAAATAAGCAAAAGCAAGTTGCAGGGTACTCCACAGCCACCAGCAATTCTGAAGCAGAAACTCATCTCCCTTGGTATCGGGCTGCTGCCGAGGCTAGCCCCTGACCCAACCTGTTTTTCTTCCTGTAGCCCTGAAGCCCCAGGATCAGCTTGCTGCCCTGCAGTTGCTGGTCTACCTGTTGCCACCCTGCCACAGTGACAGCCTGGAGCGCCTGCTGAAGGTCCTGCATAAAATCACTGAGTACTCCGAGGACTCCATTGACCTTGATGGACAAGTGGTAAAAATACCTGGGAAAGGGTATCAAGGACTGCAGGAGGGGATGTGTGTGAAGGTGTATGAGTGGGTAGGATGGCAAAGAGAGGGAAGAATGAGAAGCATAAAAGGAGACATATCTGTTTACACAACTTCCAGTCCTTGCTCAGTTAGCTTTCTGCTTTCTTTTACCTAGGTTCCAGGTAACCGCATGACTTCCACCAACTTGGCCCTGGTGTTTGGATCTGTTCTCCTGAAGGAGGAAAAGCCTGTCAAGAGAGAGTCCAGGAAAACACAACTGAGGACTGACCACTACGTTGCTTCTGTCAATGTGGTCCATGCCATGATTGATAACTGGGATGTTCTCTTCCAGGTAGGGGAGGTTTTGGATACACATTTCACACATTTCTCATCTGTTCACAAGACAAGGAAAAGTTGTATGTGGACAACCAAAGCAGGCAGTCACAAAATTCCCCCATCTAGAAATTCTTCCCATATATGGTGTTCAACATCCCTTCAGGCCTGAGCACTTGATGGAGAAAAGAATACATGGAAAGGTGGTATGCAATAAAGGCTAACATTGCTAATTTAACCCTCAGGTGCCTCCCCATATTCAGAGGCAGGTTGCTAAGCGTGTGTGGAACTCCAGCCCTGAGGCCCTTGATTTTATCAGACGCAGGAATCTGAGGAAAATCCAGTGAGTTTTTTTGTTTGTTTATGCTTGGCCTGAAGCTCATTCACGAATAGGAGCTTACAAATCAAGACTGTCTTTAAATTAACCAATCCAAGTACAAACTAACTTACTTTTTTCAAATTCCTTCCCATTCAGGAGTGCTCGCATCAAGATGGAAGAGGACGCTCTGGTTTCTGACCCAGTGGATTCCCCTGCTGAGGCCCGTGCTGCTGTCCTTGGTCAAAGCAGACCCTTTGATGAAGGTCATTTCCATACTGGAGGTCATGCCCTTGATACTGATCAGTCCTTTTCTGAAGGTCAGGCCCTTCCTTTGGGTCAGGTCCTTGCTGAATATAGGCCCCGTGAGGATGATGAGTCTTCTGAGAAAGGTGTGTCAGTCAATGAAGAGCTAGTATTTAAATATTTCTATAAAGTAGTAGGTTTTTTTTTGTGGGGGGTTCAAGGTCCTGAGATCCCAAATGACCTTAAGATTCAAGGCCCACATCTAGGGGGTATACCAGAGATTGATGAAAGTGAAGGTGATGATGATACCCTAAATTTTGATCATCTTCCTCCACTTGAGGATATTCTAGAATTTGATGTTGAACTTTCAAAACTCATTGAAGTCTAAGATTTTGAATACCTTATTTTGATATGGTCCCAGACCCCAAAGGAGTTCCAGATGTGCAAGAAACCTTGGATGCTGGTGAAAACCTGAACTATGACTTTGAGGAAGGACCCAATTATGAAGACCAACAAAATGTTAACCTCGCAGAAGTTCCTTATCTCGATGTAATCCCAAACAATGAAGACAGCTCAGATACAGAGGAAATCTCAGGTAAGGAAGAAGCCCTAGACACTGGTGAAATCCCACACAATGCAGATGTCTCAGATAATGATGAAGAAGACTGCAGTCTCGATGAGATCCCAGCTGTTGATGAAGCCACAGGTGAGGAAGCTTCAAATGCTGAAGAGATCTCAGGCCATGAAGATTCTTTGGAGGTCAGTAGCATTTCAGACTCTGAAGAAGACTTTGATTTTAAAGATGTCCCAGCTTTTCATGTGGTCCCAAGTCCTGAAGAAGCCCCTGCAGCATATGAAATCCTCAATCAGGAAGAATCCCCACAGGTTAGTGAAGTTTCTGACTCTGAAAAAGATCCCAATCTTGACAGCATCCCAAATAGTGAAGAAACTTCAGATTCTGAAGACATTCCCAATCATGAAGATGCTCTGGAAGTCAATAGATTTGCTGGCTCTGAGGAAGACCCCCAAGCCCAAAGAGGTCCTTACACTTCATGTGGACACAAGCCCTGAATATGTCTCCAATTTTGATGAAATTGAAGACCAGGAAGAATCCTCAGAGGTGAGTGAAGCCTCGGGTGATGAAGAAATTCCATTGCATGAAGAAACCTCTGATGTTGGTGAAAACCACGGTTCTGAGGAAAGCCCTGCCCTAGAAGACTCAGCTCTCAATGTGCTCCCAGAGCCTGAGGACGCCTGAATTCAAATTCCAGATGCCCAGGAAGACCAACTCTATGCTTTTGAAAATGATGAAGTGAGCACTGTGACTCCAGACACTGAAGATGTCTCCATTCTCAATACAGTTCCAGACTCTCCACAAGACCTAGCTGTCAATCTTGAAGTTATAAATGTGGAAGACGTCCCAATGCCTAAAGATGTAGACCCTAAAGAAGTTCAAAATCCAAAGGCAACTCAGTTCCTTAAAGAAGATGCAGATGTGGCATCACCTGTGGATACCACTCTCCTTAAAAACAAATCTCAATCTGGCCAAGTCATGAGCTACAGGTTTTCCCTAGACTCACTGATAAGTAATCCCTGTTTTTTCCCCTGGACTCAGTATTGTAAGCTTCCCGCTCTAGCTTTGTTACTCATTTGCTTGGTAAAATTAGTCAGGCTTCTTTGGTGGCATTGCCCACTTACTCTAAGCTTGGGGCCCATACCCCCCCAACCTAGCCCTTACCCTAGCTTCCACAGTGGTCCTAGATTTAGAGATCTGTGCGAAGATCTTTTCTTACATGTTAAATGGGGAGAATCATTCCTGCCCTACCTTCTTGCCTTGTATTTTATTTGAAAGTCAAAACTGGGTCTTATTGCTTGCATGCTATGTAAAGAATAAAGTCTAAAAACATAGGAGTTAACATTGTGACTATTTTCCAGGTTCCTTTGAGGATCCAGTTGTGCTCCCTGGCGCTGTCCAATCCTATGACGACGAGGAAGGATCGGGTAACCTCCCCATTCCGGAGCAGAAAAGCCCAATCTTCCGTGTACCCCGGAAAAAGAAGGCCAAAACTGGCATCCGCTACTTCTTTCCCTAGATATTTTTCCTTCTGTAAGGCACAGGACAGGGGACAAGGATGGGGGTAGACTTGGAATGTCACAGGAAACTTTAAAGAGAAACTTAAAGATAGTCACACATCTGAGGGTAAGAAGGAGCTCCCCTTGATGCTCGGATCAGGATGGGAGTTCCAAATACACTGCCCCCCTTCAGTGGGGATGCTAGGTCTCTTCAGCAGGTAAAAACATAGTTGTTTCTGTGTTATGTCTGGGGCACTCCGGTGCTACCTTGCAATCGCTTTTACCCCTCGATCCTGGCTTTCTTTCACTACAACCTTTTCAATAATTGATATTACATTTGTAGTGAACATCTTTCCCAGAGGAGCTCACAAATCTCGGGGTTCTTTCCCTCCCTGAAGGAAGATTCCATGCTTTTTGCGACTTTCCTACCCTCCTCCTGAGAGTTTAATTGGAAAGGCCCTCAAGAGGCATGCTAGAACGTTAGGTCAGCTTACAGACAGCTGACAAACAATTAATGCTAACCCATGTCACACCAACTCATACTCATGTCCCCGCCTCAGGATTTTTTCCAAATTATTTAGACCAATAGCTTGTCAAAGAGCCACTCCCCAAATTCTGTGCAGATTTGCTCAGATCATGCCAACAGGGAAACCTCAAGTATAAGTCCAACAAGCTTTTCCAGGGTTAATCAAAAGTTAGAGGAAAAATTAGATTTTAGTACCCAAATTTGTTTTAAAGATGGCTGATGTCTGCAAAATGGCTAGTTAGGTAAGGACTCAATAGTTTCAAGTAGCTAAAATCACCTGATTACAAATATTCTTATCTGTCATCTCTGTAGTTCTTCTATGCAGGACAGTACAAATTTTGGGGACATGGTCTGGTAACACACAGATATGGGTTAAGTATGACATCCAAATTACAGCTGATATTTATGGGTAACACTTGCTAAGATCCATAGAATGAAGAATGTGTTGTACTGAGGGATAGAAATTGATCATATGATGGGTAACAACCGCAAAACTCGAAGATTTGTGATTCTTAAAACTTCTCTGTCATTTAATCATTAAATCATTAATAAACATCTGTATTGTGACAGCAGCATATTCATGGGTTACTGTGTATTTTTTTTCCTTTTCAAATTTTTGGGGTGAGTTGGGAATCTGACAGGAGAGCTGAGGGGGAAAGGACACAGGGAAGAGGAATAAAGGGAGGAGGGTAATACAGAACAAAGAGGAGGTGAAGTCATGAGCTAAAGGGAAGGGCAAAGTGACATGGGATAAATGGGAGGGTTGTTGTGGAATAAAGGGGAAGAGGTGACAGGGAGTAAAGGGGAAGGGTGATGTGGAATAGAGGGGATGGTGTGCAATAAGAAAGGGGCGGAGTGGGATAAGGGGGAGGGGTAATGTGGAATAAAGAAGGGGAGACATGGGATTAAGGGGAGGGGCAGTGTGGAACAAGGAGGAGAGAGTGACAGGGTGAAAGGGGGAGGGTGATGTGGAATAAAGAGGATGGATGGGGTAATATGGGAAAAATGGGAGAGGTCATGTGGAATACAGAAGAAGGGATGACATGGAATAAAGGGAAGGGGTAATGTGACACAGGATAAAGTGAAGGGGAGACATGGAATGAAGTAGAGGGGATTACCCAGGATAAAGGGAAGGAATGATGTGGAATAAAGAGGAGATGACGCAGAATTCCAGAAGAGGTGGTGTGATACGGGGTAAAGCAAGGGGGTGATGTGGAATATGGGGGATGGGGTGATGTAGAAGGGGACTGGAGGATGGGAAATTAAGGGGAAGAAATAACATGGGATAAAGGGGAGAGGTGAAATGGGAAATGGGGAAGGAATGAACTGGCATAAAAGGGAGTAAATGGAATAAAGGATGAAGGGCTATAATTAAATGAATAGAATGGAAGGGCTAAAGTGAACAAATGGCTAAGGAGGGGTTAAGGAAAGTAGGAGAAAGGAATGAAGCTTAATAGGAGGTCTTATAAGTGGGAAGGGAGAGAAATAACTGGGGAAACTGCAAGATATTCTCAACTGAGAAATTTCCCCCGAATCTGTGAAAAATGAAAACCTAGAAACATCTAGAACATTGGTAAACAAGAGTAAGGCAAATAATGTGCTACTATCTGACTAATGGACCTCCAACTTTTCTTGAAAAGTTATGGTATCATGACACACTTGGAACTTTCCCATATTAAGGACAGGGCCCCAAAAGTGGAATGGTGTGTGTTATTTATTTCTACAGAGCTGGCTATAGGAGATTTCCCTGCTTAGAGCTTTACAGACAGCAGACATGTACCACTGGGCTCCTCCTATAATAATAATTTTATAATAATTCAATGATAGCTAACACATATTGAGTTATTCTGAAGTATCTGGCACCATGTTAAAAGCTTTACATGCATCATTTAATTTAGTATTCACAATAACCTAATGAGATAGATGTTACTGTCATCTTCATTTCATTCTTGAGGTAAATGAGATACAGAGAGGTTAAATAACATGCCCAATACACAGCTGCTTAGTGGGAAAATAGCCAGTCTTCAAAGCTGGACTGTATAAATATTAGATTTTACTGGCCCATAGACCTTGAGATTCTGCCTCTGACACAAAAATGTGTTGTGATGTCCTTGGTCATTTGCTTTTGATTGGGTTGTGCACTTTCTTTCTTTTCTTTTTTTTTTTTTGAGACAAGGTCTATCTATGTAGCTCAGGCTGGCCTCGAACCTGAGCTGATCCTCCTGCCTCAGCCTCTGGAGTGCTAGGATTACAGGTGTGTGCCACCACACCCAGCTTGCACTTTCAACAAGTAAGTTTCAGGTTTCTTTCCTTGCTATCCAGATAGACAAGCCATTAAACAAAAATTGACATCCCAGGTAGGACCCAGCTGACGTAACTGGGATCTACAAATTGTAAAGCCAGAGGAAGATGCAGAGTGCATCCATTCCAACTTTCTTGTTATATGAGTAGTCTTACCAGGGCTTGGACTGATAAAAAGAACTTGCCCAAGGCCAGAGAGCAGTGGTGAGATTCAGACAGATCTTTCAGGACTTTGTGGGGTGAAACATGACCCACAAGGAGTTTAGCTGCACTTTTCCCAACCAGGTAACAAATAGGAAAGCACTCTGTTTCAAACACACATTCCTTTCGTTTTCTGGCCTTCCCTGGAACTGAGTTTTCTCCTGATCTTACTACATTCATTCCCAGTTGCTGACTATTAACCAGAAACTGGGCCTGAGAGTCTGCATAGATGTGGGCATTATTTTTACTCTTTCCCATGCTCTAAGAACTTGACACTCTAAGTTAGGTCCTCTTTTGGATGACTTCAACAACACCCACACGGGAGATGCACGCCATAAACCATGGCCTCATGCCTCTCTGTGTGCTTGCTTCTTAGCACTTCAACCACTCCCGCCATTTGGCAACATTGGGCATGGCCTCACCTCGAAATGACTCAACTCTGACATCTCACTGAGCCCCAAACCTCCAGCAATGGCTGGACTTGACATCATCTACTCTCTGGCCTCACTGAAAGGTTCAAGGCCCCAAACCCTTCTTTATCTAATCACTTCTATCCTTATCCTGCCAGAATCTTATGACATATGGAGTATCAACTGTATGTCCATCCCTGTGTCCTCCAAATACCACACTTGCACTATTTAGCCTCAGTTTTATGTCCCACCAAATATTTGAATTCTCAATCCCATACTGACCACTGCGGGGGAAAGGAACTGAATCCCCCATAGCAGTGTTCCTAATAGTCAGAATTTCCAACTTCAGCTGAGTCCTCAGGCCACTCAGCTATCTTTCAAATGCCCTGAGCCATCTCTTTCTCCTTTTCTTTTCCTTTCTGTTTTACAAGTTCCTTCACCACTCTCCTTAAATAAGAGCCCCCTTTCAGTCTTGCCCCATGCAACAGCATAGACCCTTGCTTCCTAAAGACAATTTGGACCAATTTAAACTCCTTGACCTATACCTACAATAGTTTTTCAGCTTCATTAGCTCTCACTTCATATTGTGTAGCCTTCCGTCAGTTTTAGATGTCCATATTCTTGTTCTACTATTGCTGTCTCTTCCTTCCGCTAGCCTTTCCTCTTGACATGACCCCCAAAACATCTTGGTTACAATCTTAGCAGTTCTCCTGTGTGAATCCTTCCTTATCTCATGTTATTCATGTGCTTGAGCATGTCCCATCTTTAGAAACTTCTTTGATCCTTCATTACATTGTACAAATGGTTCTATCTCTTTAAGCTTGGTAAAAGATGAGAGTATTCTGAATTTTTTCTTTTATACCATTCATTCTTCAAACCCTATGAATCAGGCTTCTCCCCACAAATGCAATAAAATAATGTGGCAGAGGTGATCATCAATAACCTATTAATATATTCAATAAACTTCAGCAGTGCTATTTACTCGCTTTGGTCTCAGTGACATCATCTCCTGACGTTTGATGAGTTTTTACAGTTAAACTTTAAAAAAAATGTTAAGATGGTTGTAGATTCCTATGCAGTTTTAAGAAGCAATACATAGAAGGCCAGTACACCCTTAACCCAGTGTCCTCAATGGTAACATCTTACTGAACTGTAGTGTAGTATTACTAGGACAATGAAATTGATACAGTCCACACACAAGAAAGATTCCTCACCATGAGAATCCTTCCTGTTTCCCTTTTATAGCAAAATAGACAAACTTGCCTCTCATTCCCACTGCCTTCTCTTCCTAATCTTGATAACTAATTTATTTTTTACTTCTATATTTCTGTCATTTCAAGAATGATATGTTGGGTTGAAGATGTAGCTCAATGGTGCTACACTTGCCTGGCAAGTGCAAGGTCCCGAGTTCAATCCCTGGTACCAAAAAAAAAAAAAAAAAGAATGATATGTAAATGGAATCATACATATGTTACCTTTTGGGTTTGACTTTTTTTTCACTTAACATGATACCCTTGAGATTTACTCAGGTTGTTGTGTGGTAAAATACTTCATCTCTTTTTATCACAAAGTAGTATTTCATGGTATAGATCTTATAGATGTACCACAGCTTGTTGAACCATTTACCTGTTGAAAGACATTTTGGTTGTTAAAGGTTTGGGACGTTACAGATAAGGATTCTATAAGCAATTTGTGTATAAAATTTTGAGTGGACATATGTTATCATTTCCCTAAAATAAATATCCAGCCTTGAGTTTGTAGGTCTTGATAATCGCATGTTTTTTTAATAAGGAATTGGCAAACTTTTTCAGAATGGACTTAAGACTTTACATTCCCACTAGCAGTGTATGAGTGACCAAGTTGGTCTTCATGCTTTTCAACATCAAGAGTTATTAATAAATTTTATATTATCCATTTTGATAGTTGTGTAGCTATGAATTATTATAGTTTTGACTTGTATTTCCCAGATTCTTAATGAGATTGAACACCTTTTATGTGTTTATTTGCCATCTACATACTTTTCTATGAAATATCCATTCATAAGAACATTTGCTCCAGCATCATTGTTGGAAGACTATCCTTTCTCCACTCAGTTACTTTAGTCGGAATCAGTTGATATTTGTGTGGAATCTTTACTGTGTTTCATTGATCTGTTTATCTATTGATCTGACAATTATATGCTGTATTGACTACTGTAGTTTTACCGTAAGATCTTTTTGTAAATTTTAATTTTTATTGGCACATGTTTGCAGTACGTAATGATGACATTCATCACGGGGGTTGGTATATGTACGTAACACACCTTAATTATTTTTTCGGCCCTTTCCCCTCTCATTCTCCCTCCCTCCCTCTATCTCTTGATCCCCTTTCCTTTTCAAAAGATTTATCTCCCTATTTCATCTTATCTTTTATTTGATCTTTTATTTATATTTTGGGTTTCTCATATAAAAGAAACCATGTGATATTTAAGCTTGTATGTCTGATTAACTTAACATTATGGTCTCCAGGTGCATCCCTTTTACTACAAATGACTCAAGTTTATCCTTCTTTATGGAAAACTAGTACTCCATTGTGTAAAAATACCACATTTTCTTTATCCATTCATCTGTTGATGCACATATAGGTTCCTTCCAACATTTAGTTATTATGAGTTATGCTACCATAAACATGGGTATGTATGTATGATTGTAATATGATGTCTTTAACTCTTTCAGGAAGATACTTAGAAGGGGAATAGCTGGGTCAAATAGAATTTCTAGTTTAGCATTTTTTTTGGTACCAGGGATCGAACTCGGGTCCTTGCGCTTGTGCAGCCAGTGGCGAAACCACTGAGCTAAATCCCTGGCCCCTAGTTTAGCATTTTTGAGGACTCTCCATACTGATTTCCATAGTTGTTGTACTACTTTATATTCCCACCAACAGTGTAGAAGGGTTCCTTTTTTCCCACTGCCAGCCTCACCAGCATTTGCTTTTATTTGATTTCTTGATGGTGGCCATTCTTTCCGGAGTAAGATGGAATCTCAGTGTTGTTTTGAAATGCATTTGTCTGATGGTAGAGCTGTTGAACATACTTCTCATGTATTTATTGGCCATTTGTTCTTCTGAGCAGTGTCTATTTCAGTTGCCCATTGTTTGATTGAGTCTTTTATTCTGGGGGTTCTAATTTTTTTTAGTTCTTTACGTATTTTAGATAGTAGTCCTCTGTCTGAGAAATAGCTTGGAAAAAATTTTCCATTCTGTAGGTTGTCTCTTCTTTACTTTGTTGGTTGTTTTCTTGGCTTTTTAACTTGACATGATCTCATTTGTTGATTCTTGATGTTATTTTTCGTACAGTTGGAGTGCTGTTCAGAAAGTCCTAGTCTATGTCTGTCTTCAAGTGTTTTACCTATGCTATCTTCCAACAGATTATGTGTTTCTGTTGGAATTAATATGGGAAAATGAAAAAATGGAAAGAAATCTTTGTAAACGGGGGGGGAGGGGTTGAAGGGAGGGCAGGGGAATGGGGAATAAATAAGAACCAAGAGAGATTATGTAAAGGTGCAAATTTCTAATGATGAATGTCATTGTATTGTGTACCTAAAATGTACCAATCAAATCAATAAAAAACATTTAGATATTTGATTCATTTTGATTTTAGTTTAGTACATGGTAAAATATATGGATCTAGATTCAATCTTCTGCATGTGTATTGCTAAAGCACCATTTTTTTTGTATTAAATTCTTTTATTGGTACATTGTAGGTATACAACACAATTACATTTCTCATTGGGAATTGTACCTTTATATAATGCAT
>NW_004624797.1:10572550-10599270 GCF_000247695.1 Heterocephalus glaber
AAATGGAAATAAAGTCTTTGTGAATAGGGAAGGGTGGAGGGGGTGAAGGGAGGGCTAGGAATGGGGAAAAAATAAGAACCAAGATGCATTATGGAAAGGTACAATTCCCAGTGAGAAATGTAATTGTGTTGTATACCTACAATGTACCAATAAAATAATTTAACAACAAAAAACCTCCACATCTTCTTTATCCAGCCTCCAGTTGATGGACAATTTGGCTGTTTCCAATCTTTCTTGTACGCTTGTGCAGCAGCCTCGTCAGTAATGAAAGCCTTACCATGTCTTATCACACCGCAGATGCCGCTTCTCTTTTGGAATTTATCAAGCCACCTTCTCCTGACTTTAATTCATCACTTGTACTTGTAGGGGGTTTTCTTGGAGTGAGTTACTGTGCAATTTTTGGCCTTTTCCACAGGCCATAGCTTCACTAATGCTGTCTCCTGCCAGCTGTTTCTCATTCAACCACACTAATAAAAGTTTTTCCACCTCTTCCAGCACTGTGTCCTCTGCTTGGTTAACATCACTACTCCTTTTGCCACATCAGCTCTTTTGATGGCACCTTTCTTCTTTCAAATAGTTGAGATTGTCAACTTCACCCTCTTGTACTCCAAGGGTAGAACATTCACAGGAATACCACGCTCAGGCTTCTACAATTTCATTCTTTCATTCAGTGGTTAGTTTCTTCAAACTCTTCTTACCATTCTTTATCTGTACTTTTCTTGTTACCTTCATTAATTCTCTGCACATTCTCATCACCTTTTATACAGCTCTTCATGTTTTTGTCACCTTCATTATCACTCTGAAGTTTCTTTTTACCACCATCTTGCTCTGTAATTTCTTTGGAGCCATGCTGGATTGAATAATACTGTACAGTACTGTATGTGCTAAAAATCACCCAAAAAAGCTTCACAGTAAGTACAGGTCTGTCTGTAACCACAATTTCAACTAGCTCAAGCCATGACCATATGTGTGTTGGGGGTCTTATTCCTGTTTGTGCAGGGAAGATGGCTGCTGTCATGTTTGTCACCCGATGTGAATTTTGTAAATGGGAGCAAAATTTTGCCCAATACTTCTATTCATGAAATGAATTTTTTGCTAACAGAAGAATTTGTGAACCTAGGGATTACTATACTTGCTTATTTGTTCTAAGGGTATTTCATTAAGTCTCACTTTTTTAAAGTTCCTGTGGGGTTTTCCACATAGATTTTGGCCTTGATCTTAGCCGAAAGGCCGAGAAGCGATATTCCACATAGATTTTGGTGGCATTAATGAATAAAAGTCGCTGTATTTCTTCTCTTTTCCCAACTTGTGTATATTTTTCTTATGTTATGACACTAGGCAGGACACCAAGTACCATGTTCAAAAGAAGCAGTGAGTGTGGAACCCTTGCCTTGTTCCTGACTCTAGGGAAAATTGTCTAGTTTATCCTTATTAATTATAATGTGAGGTGTAGTTTCTCTTTGTACACATTCTTTCCAAGTTGAGAGAATTCCTTCTCTATCATGGTTTGTGGAGAATTTTTTTCATGAGTGGGTATTGGGATTTTGTTAAATTATTTTCTGCATCAATTGATAGGCCTTTTAAAAAATCTTTTCTTTATCTTGTGGAGCAATGAATTAACTAATTTTCGAGTGTTGAGCCGGCTTTACTTGCCTGGAATTAATGTCACTTGGTCATTGTGTATAATATTTTTATATAATACTGTATTTTACTTGCTAATATTTTATTGAGGATTCTATTTTTGCAAAAGATTTTGTTATTATCCTTTTCTTTCTTGTGATATTTTCTAACTGGTCTTGATATGAGGATAATGCTGGCCTCATGAAATGAACTAGGAAATATTCCTCATTCTAATGTTTTCTGTAAAAAGTTTGTGGAGAATTAGTATTAATTGTTCTGTGTTTAACAGAATTTACCAAGAAACGTATGTAAGACTGATGTACCCTTTTTTAGAAGGTTTTAAATTATTGATTTAATTTATTCTATTTATAGGTAGTTAGATATTCAGGCCACCTACTTATATTCAGGCTGATCTAATTTTTATGTAAGTTTTCATATTTGCCCTTTTTCAAGCAATTGGTCCATTTAATATAGCTTAAAAATGTGGGCATGAATTAAGGACGAAGAAGGTGAAGTCACAACAGAACCAGCAGAAATCCAGAGGATCAATAATACCTACTCTGAGAAGCTGTACTCTAATAAAATGGAAAACACAGAAGAAATGGACAGATTCCTAAATACATATGAATTGCTAAAGTTGAATGGAGAAGATATAAAAATTCTAAACACCCCAATTACAATGAGTGAAATTGAAAATGTAATTAAAAATTTACCAACGAAGAAAATCTCAGGTCCTGATGGCTTTACTGCTGAATTCTACAAGACATTTAGAGAAGAACTATCACCATTACTCTTTAAACTCTTCAGTGAAATTGAAAGAGAAGCAATACTTCCAAATTCATTCCTGGAAGCAAGTGTTACTTTCATTCCAAAAGCAGAGAAAGACCTAACAAAAAAAGAGAACTACAGGCCAATCTCCCTAATGAACATAGATGCAAAAATCCTCAACAAGATACTGGCAAACAGAATACAGAGGGTCATCAAGAAGATCATACACCCTGACCAAGTCAGATTTATCCCAGGGATGCAAGGATGGTTCAACATTCATAAATCAATAAATGTAATACATTATATTAACAGAGTCAAGGACAAAAACCATATGATCATCTCAATAGATGCAGAAAAAGCATTTGTCAAAATCCAACACCCATTCATGATAAAAACCCTACAGAAAATTGGAATGCATGCTCTTTATCTCAACCTGATGAAGGCTATTTATGAAAAACCAACAGCCAACATCATACTAAATGGTCAAAATCTGAAAACTTTCTTGCTAAAATCAGGAACAAGGCAAGGATGTTCCCTAACACCACTCCTGTTCAGTATAGTTCTGGAAATATTAGCCACAGCAATTAGACAAGAGAAAGAAATAAAAAGAATAAAGATAGGAAAGGAAGAAGTTAAACTGTCATTATTTGCTGATGATATGATACTCTACACAGAAGACCCAAAGAACTCTGCCAAAAGACTTCTAGACTTAATTGACAGATTCAGTAGAGTAGCTGGTTACAAGGTCAACACTCAAAAATCAATAGCTTTTTTTGTATGCAAATAATAGACTCACTGAGAGAGAAATTAGGGAAACAATTCCCTTCACAATAGCATCCAAAAAAATGAAATGGCTAGAAATCAATCTAACGAAGGAAGCAAAAGACCTCTACATTGAAAACTACAGCACTCTGAAAAAGGAGATCAATGAGGATATCAAAAGATGGAAAGACATCCCTTGTTCCTTGGTAGGAAGAACCAATATAGTGAAAATGGCCATACTTCCAAAACTACTATATAGATTTAATGCAATACTGATTGAAATTCCAACAGTATATTTCACAGAACTAGAGAAAACAATCCAAAAATTCGATTGGAACCAAAAGAGACCTAGAATAGCTAAAGCAATTCTAGGCAACAGAGACATGGCAGGGGGTATCACAGTCCCCAACTTGAAACTATACTACAAAGCCACTGTGATAAAAACAGCATGGTACTGGCAAAGAAACAGACATGAAGACCAGAAGAACAGATTAGAAGATACAAAAACAACTCCAGACATGCTCAGCCACCTCATCTTTGACAAAGGAGGCAATCATCCTCACTGGAGGAAAGATAGCCTCTTAAAACAAATGGTGTTGGAAAAACTGGATTTCAACCTGCCAAAGATTAAAACTAGACCCATAGCTATCACCATGCACTAAACTAAAATTGAAATGTTTTAAAGATCTAAATATTAAAACAGAAACATCAAAGTTGCTGGAAGATATGTTAGGTAGAACTTTTGCAGAAACTGCCATAGGAAAAGACTTTATGAAGAAAATCTCAGTAGCAGGGGAACTAGCACAAAGAATCAACAACTAGGATCTCATCTTATTAAAAAGCTTCTGCACTGCAAGAGAATTCACCAACAGAACTAAGAGACACTATAATGCGGGAAAAATGTTTTAGCATCTGTACCTCAGGCAAAACACTACTATCTAGAATATATAAAGAACTTAAAAATATCAGACCCCCAAATTTAAAAACCCAATTCAAAAATGGACATCTGAAATGAACAGACATTTCTCAGACAAAGAAGTAAAAGCAGCAAATAAACATGAAAAAATGTTCAACAACAGTGATCATTCCAGAGATGGAGACGAAAATAACACTAAGATTCTACCTCACCCCAGAAAGAATGGTTGCTATCAAGAAATCAGCCAATAAGAAATGCTGGCAGGGCTGTGGGGAGAAAGGAACCCTTCTCCCTTGTCGGTGGGAGTGGAGACTGGTGCAACCACTGTGAAAGTGAATGTGGAGATACCTCAAAAAATTAGGATTAGAGGTCCCATTTGACCCAGATATTCCTCTGCTGGGCGTCTTCCCAAAAGAATTAAAAGAATCATACCACAGTGATATATGCTCACCCATGTTTATAGCGGCACAGTTTGTAATAGCTAAAACTTGAAAACAGCCCAATCGCCCATCAACTGGAGACTGGATAAAGAAGATGTGGTTTTTAATAAAATGGAGTACTACTCACCCATAAAGAATGAGAAACGAGAGACATTTATAGTTAAATGGATGCACATTGAGGTGATACTCTTACGTGAAATCAATCGGACACACATGTGTAAATACCAAATAGTTTCTCAGGTGTGAGAAATCGAAAGTGTAAATAAGGTTTAAAATGAATAATTGATAATGTGAAATAGGAAGAAAAGATCTATAAGTATAGGGGAAGTGCGAGGGGTAGTGGGAAGGAAAGAAGGTAAAGGAAAAAGTATGAAAAATGGAAAGAAAGTCTTTGGAAGTAGGCAGGGATGGGGGAGTTGAAGGGAGGGCAGGGGGATAGGGAAAAAATAAGAACCAAGACACATCATGTAAAGGTACACATTCCCAATGATAAATGTAGATGTATTGTATACCTAAAATGTACCAATAAAAGAATTTAAGGAAAAAAAGTGTGGGCATAGAGATGTGTTTAGTATTCCCCTACTATCTTTTAATGTGATGACTTCCTTCTAATTTCTGATATTAAGCTTTTGTGTATACATTCTTTTATTTTTGGTGAGCCTGACTATGGATTTGTAAATTTTATTGGCCTTTTCAAAGAATACCTTTGAGTGCTGGGTGTGGTGGTGCATGCCTGTGGTCCGAGCACGTAGGAGGCAGAGGCAGGAAGATCACCCTGAGTTCGAGACCAGTCTGAGGTACAGAGAAAGTTCAAGGCTACCCTGAACTACACAGTAAAACCTTGTCTCAAAAACAAAAGGATGAAAAAACAACCCCCTTATATTCTTAATAAATAAAGAAATACCTTTGGTTTCATTGATTTTCTCTGTGGCTTTCTCATTTTTAACATTCCTATTTTTACTCTATTTTTAATAATTGAATTTCTTCCACTTGCTCTATGCTTACTTTGGTCTTCTTCAGTTAGCTAAAATGGAAGCTTATGTTATTGATTTGAGAATTTTATTGTTTTCTAATATATGAATTTAATGTGTCATAAATTTCCAAATAAGCAATGTTCTATTGTTTTCCATAATTTTGATTAGTTTAATTTTAATTTAATTTTAGTTTAAAATAATTTAAAATTATCTCGAGACCTGTTTATTGACCCACAGGTTATTTATAAGTCAGTTTTTCAATTTCCAAACTTTTTTTTTTTTTTTGGTACTGGGGATAGAACTCGCGTCCTTGCACTTGTGCAGCAGGTGGCAAAACCACTGAGCTAAATCCCCTGCCCCATTTTGTTTTTTTAAAGCTATCTTTCTGTTACTGATTTCTACTTTGATTTCATTATTACCTAAGAACATAATTATGTGAATTCAATTATTTTAAATTTTGTTGAGTTTTTTTAAAAAAACTTATTTTTTAAAGAGAAATTTTTGGATCACAACAAAATTGTTATTAAGGTACAAAGACTTGCCATATACCTTCTTTTCCTACACACACTCATAAACTTTCTCATTATCAACATTCCTTACCAGCCTGATACATTTGTTACAATTGATGGACCCACATTGACACATCATTATCCCCCAAAGTCTATATTTTACATTAGCATTCGCTTTTGGTGTTGTACATTCTATGGGGTTGGGACAAATAAATGACACTTATCAGCAATTATAATATTATCCAGATTATTTTCATCACTATGACATTCTTTTGTGTTCTGCCTATTCACCCCTCCCTCCTTCCCTCTATCCTTTGGCAGCCACTGAAGTTTTTACTATCTTCATAGTTTTGTCTTTTCGAAGATGCCATTTTGTTGGAAACATAGGATATAGCCTTTTCAGATTGACTTCTTTCACTGTGTTCTATACATTTAAGTTTCTTCTACATCTCTTTATAGCTTTTTAAATCATATCCTTTTAACACTGAATCATATTCCATTGTCTAGATGTACCACAATTTATCAATCCATCTATAAAAAAACATTTTGGTTTTATGTTCCAGAGTATGGTCTCTCTTGGTGAATGTTCCATGTATGTTCAAAAAATGTAAATTCTGTTGTCAGATGGAGTAGTCAGTAAGTATCAAATAGGCCAATTTTACTAATAGTGCTGTTCAAGTAATCTATATCCTTATGGATTTACTGCCTGCTTGATCTATCAATTACTGAGGGACAGATGTCGAAGTCTCCAAATGTAATTGTAGATCTGTCTATTTCTATTTTTAGTTCCATCAGTTTTCCAGGTGTTTTGGCACTGTTGTTAAGTACATACACGTTTAGAACTATCATGTGTTTTTCAGGAATGAACCAGTTTATCTCTCCATTGTGCCTCTCTTCATATCTGATAATGTTATTATTCTTAAGTCTGCTTTGTTTGACTCCAATATTGTTAATCTAGTTATGTTTATACATAAAATATGGTGAATGTTTAAATAGAAATTATTGCATTGAAAGACATACTGGCATTAATTCCCTTCAAAATACTCCCTTTCACTTCAAATATACTTAAGCAATTGTTCTTGCCACTTTCTGATGCTATTCTGGAAGTCCTCTTTCATGAGTGACTTTAGTTTCAGTCATAGCTACCTCAGTATCCTGAATTAATTCAAAATGTTTACTTTTCCTGTTCATTTTGATTTTGGAGAAAAGCCAGAAGTTGCATGATATCAGACCTGGTGAATAAGATGGATGAGGACACATTGTAATGTGTTTATGAAACTATCTTTCTGTTGGATGGCACTCTGTGGTGGCATTGTGTTTTTTTTCACAGCTCAGACAGACACAAAAGACTTCCAGAACTGCTTCAGGAAGTGGCAAAAATGATGGGGATAAAGGTATTCACAGTAAGCAGGAGTATTTTGGGAGAAATTAATAGCAATGTGTTTTTTACTGCAATAGATTTTTTTACTTAAAGATCCATTGTATATTTTGATCATACCTCCTGTTTTTCCATTCTTCAAATTTTAACGTATTTTTGTCTTTTAAAGTGTGTTTCTTATAAACTATGCAATTGGGTCTTGTTTTCTACTCATTCGGTCTTTTAAGTGGCACAATTTGATTATTCACATTTAGAATGATTGTTGGTATACTTAGATTAATATTAACCAATTTTGTAAGTATCTTCTATTCCTTACCAGTGGTGTTTTCTAGTTTCTCTGATTATAATGGACCACTTCATAAAATTCCATTTTAACTCTCATCTTGTGGTACCAATTATACTTCTTTTAAGTAGCACATTTAATAATATCTAAATTGTGAAAGTGGCCTATATGTTCATCAACAGATAAAGGAATAAAGAACAAGAGACAGAGGCTCACCCAGATTCCATCTGTCAGTGTGTGCAGATCCCAGTGAGAAGCCCATGTGGACCACAGCTGCATGGGTGCAGGCAGATCCCAGCCAGGGCACTGCCAGAATCCCAGCAGCTTGGGTGCACAGGGCCCATCCAAAGGCCTTCCTGTAAAAGAGCTGCAAAGGTACACAAGCAACATCCAGAGGCCCACCCAGATACCACTGGTAAATGCATGCAGACTCCATCCAGAAGCCCGCTCAGACACTAGCAACTCAGGTGCACAGCCCCCAGCCAAAGGTCCTCCCACACAACAGCTGCACAGTGGGTTAGGGCCCAGCCAGAGGCATGTCCAGATACCATCCGAAGCATGCACAGGCCTCAGCCAGAGCCCCACCCAGACAACTGGGCAGTTCAGGGATCCAGCAGGTCACCCAGGAATTAGTGTACTGGTGAGCAACAGAGAAAAAGCCTGTAGGTGGCTTGCTGAGAATTGAAGACCACTGGGTAAGCAAAAAGTCACCACAATAAAGGTGCAGCAGGCTGCATCTGTTGAAATGAGAAGACACATAAACAAGTCTCAAAACCAGACTTTCAGATCACCTAAGGCAACCCCAAAGGGAAATGAGGTGGAATAATCTGATACTGAACAACCTGGACTCCCTGAACTGACAATGAAAGAGGATCTTGAAAAAATGAAATCAGCAATAATTTCTCGGATAACAACAGAGATTGTGTCCATAGTACAAGTCATAATTAATAACACTAGAGAAGACACAGATTAAAAAAATAGAGCTGAGGAATATGATGGAGTCCCAGCCTAGAAAACAAATGGATTCCATAAAACAGATGCAAACAGATATCTAGGAGATTAAAAACTCCACTGACAGTTTATGCAGCAGAATGAGCCAATGCAAGGAGAGAATATCACATATAGAAGTCAGGATTGGAATTAGTAACCAGGAAAAGAAAAATTACTTAAAAATAATAAGGGGCCATGAGAAATCAATACAGCAGCTGCTAGATGATGCAAAGAATAACATAAGACTGATCAGAGTCAATGAAGAAACAGGAGAGATGCAAATGACATAAAAAAAGTTCACAGAAGTAATGGCAGAAAACTTCCCAAGCAGGGGAAAAGAAATTGACATACAGATAAGTGAGGCATATAGAACTCCAACTAGCCATGATAAAGAAAATCTACACCTAGGGATTTAATAGGTAAGATTCCAGAAACTCAGAAGAACAAAATTCTACAAGCAGTTAGAGAAAAGAAACAAATCACACACAAAGGAAAGCCCATCAGAATCACAGCAGACTTTGCAACACAAACCATGAAGTCCAGAAGATCCTGGAGTGACATATTTCAAGCTCTAAAGGAAAACAGCCTCCAACCCACATTGATGTATCTTGCAAAACTATCTTTCAAAATTGATGGAGATATAAGATACTTTCATGACAAAGAGCAACTTAGGAACTTCGTGAATACCAAACCAGCACTCCAAAAAATTTTACACAATATCCTAGGAACAGACATGAGGATCACAACCCCAGGAAGCAAAGCAGAATGAACCCATCTGGCATGACAAGAAATTAAATGGAAAGGGGGAGAACCCAACAAAAAGAAAAAATCATGGCAATGACAAGTCAATACGTTTCAGTTATTACCATCAATGTTAATGGTCTCAATTAACCAATCAAAAGAAATAGACTGGCAGAATGGGTCAAGAAGCAAAATCCAACAATATGCTGCATACAAGAAACACACTTAATTCAAAAGGAAACTCATAGACTGAAAGGTAAAGGGTGGAAAACAATACTCCATGTGACAGGAACCAAAAAAAAAGCAGGAGTAGCTATCCTCTTTGCAGAACAAGTAGATTTCAAACCAATACTGATTAAGAGAGATGAAGAAGGACACTACATCCTTGTAAAGGGAATAATCCAAGAGGAAGAGATGACAATCATTAATATAGATGCACCAAACACTAGTGTGCCCAACTATATAAAACAAATACTAATGGACTCAATTCACCAGTCAAAAGAAACAAACTGGCAGAATGGTTCAACACACAAGATCCAACAATATGCTGCATACAAGAAACACACTTCATTCAAAAAGAAACTCATAGACTGAAAGTTAAAGGGTGGAAAACAATACTCCATGTGACAGGAACTCGAAAAAAAGCAGGAGTAGCTATCCTCTTTGCAGGTCAAATGGATTTTAAACCATCACTGATTAAGAGAGACAAAGAAGTACACTACATCCTTGTGAAGAGAAAAATCCAAGAGGAAGAGATGAAAATCATAAATTATACATACACCAAATACTAGTGCACCCAACTATATAAAACATACTAACAGACATGAAATATCAAATACACAATAACACAATAGTAGTGGTGAACCTCAATAACCCACTGTCACAAATAGATATATCAACTAGACAAAACACAAATGACAAAATACTAGAACTCAATCAAACTCTTGAACAAATACCTAACATATGTTTACAGAGTGTTCCACCCCACAAAATCAGAATACACATTCTTTTTGGGTATACACTATTCGATTTCTCAAGTAGACCACATATTTTCTCATATAACATGTTTAAGTAAGTGGAAAGTGATTGAAGTTATCCCCTGTATATTATCAGACCATAGTGTGATGTAATTGGAGATGAATAGCAAAAGAAACCATGAGAATTTTATACATACATGGAAATTGAACAACACTATTCTGAATACCCAGTGGGTCACAGAGAAAATTAAAGAAGAAATCAAACAGTTTCTACAATTAAGTGACAATGTCAATAATACAACATATTGGAATCTATGGGACACAATGAAGGCAATCTTATATGGGAAATTCATATCAGTTAATACTCATATTAGGAAAACAGAGAGCTCAAATAAACAATGAAGGCAGTCTTACAAGAGAAATTCATGGCAGTGAATAGTCATATTAGGAAAACAGAGCTACTTAAACATTAAACCCTTCAATGAAATTGAAAGGGAAGCAATACTTTCAAATTCATTGCTGGAAGCAAGTATCACCTTGATCTGAAAAGCAGAGAAAGACCCAACTGAAAAGGAGAACTATAGGCCAATCTCACTTATGATCATCAATAGAAAAATCCTCAGTAAGATACTGGGAAAAAGAATGCACAAGATCATCAAGAAGATCATACACCCTGATCAAATGGGATTCATCCCAGTGATGCAGGGATGGTTCAGCATATACAAATCAATAAATGTAATACACTATATTGATAGAATGAAGGACAAAATCCATATGATCATCTCAATAGATGCAGAAAAAGCATTTGACAAAATCCAACACCCATTCATGATAAAAACCCTACAGAAAATTGGAACAGATGGTCTCTATCTCAACATGATAAAAGCCATCTATGAAAAACCAACAGCCAATATCATAGTAAACGGTCAAAACCTGAAAACTTTCACACTAAAATCAGGAACAAGAAAAGGATGTCTATTATCACCACGCCTGTTCAATATAGTTATGTAAACATCAGCCACATCAATTAGACAAGAGAAAAAAATAAAAGGAATAAAAATAGGAAACGAAGAAGTCAAATTATCATTATTTGCAGACAACATGATACTCTATGTAGAAGATCCCAAGAACTTCACCAAAAGTCTTCTAGACCTAATAACCAAATTCAGTAGAGTAGCTAGATACAAGAAGAACATTAAAAAATCAGTGGCTTTCCTAGACACAAACAACAGACTCACTGAAAGAGAAACTGGGAAACAACTCCCTTCACAAGTGCATCCAAAAAAATGAAATTCCCAGGAATCATCCTAAAGAAAATTATCAAAGACCTCTACTCTGAAGATTATAGCACTCTGAAAAAAGAGATCAAAGAGGACATCAGAAAATGGAAAGACATCCCTTGCTCCTTGGTAGGAAGAACAAATACAGTAAAAATGCCCTAATTCCAAAACTACTATATATATTCAATGCAATCCCAATTGAAATTCCAACAGAATACTTCACAGATCTTGAGAAAACAATCCAAAAATTCATTTGCAATTGCAAAAGCAATTCTAGGCAATAAAGGCAAGGTAGAGGGTATCACAATCTCCAATTTGAAACTAAACTACAAAACTATTGTGACAAAATCAGCATGGTCCTGGCAAAGAAACAAACCCGAGGACCAGTGGAACAGACTAGAAGATGCAGAAACAACTCCAGACACACTCAGCCACCTTATCTTCGACAAAGGAGCCAATCATCCTCACTGGAGGAAACATAACCTCTTTAATAAATGGTGCAGAAATTGGGTTTCAACTTGCCAAAGATTAAAACTAGACCCATATCTGTCACTAGGCACTAAACTAACATCAAAATGTTTTAAAGATCTAAATATTAAAACAGAAACACTAACCTTGCTGGAAGATAAGTTAGGTAGAACTCTTGAAGACACTGGCATAGGAAAAGACTAAGAAAAAATCCTCAGTAGCAAGGGAACTAGCACAAAGAATCACCAACTGGGATCTCATCTTACTATAAAGCTTCTCCACAGCAAGAGAAACCACCAACAGTGTGAAGGAACAACTAGCAATGTGGAAAAAAATTTTACCAGCTGTTCCTCAGACAAAGCACTACTATCTAGAATATATAAAGAATTTTTAAAAAGTCAGACTTCCCAAATTTAAAGACCCATTCCAATAATGGGCATCTGAAATGAACAGATGTTTCTTAGATAAAGAAGCAAAAACAGCAAATAAACATATGAAAAAATGTTCAACATCACTGGTCATTCAAGAGATGCAAATGAAAAGGATGCTGAGATTCCACCTCACCCCAGAAAGAATGGCTGCTATAGTGAAATCAACCAATCACAAATGCTTGCCGGGGTGTTGGGAAAGAGGAACCCTTCTCCATTGTTGGTGGGAGTGTAGACTGGTGCATCCACTGTGGAAATCAGTGTGGAGATACCTCAAAGATCTAGGACTGGAAGTCCCATTTGACCCAGCTATTCCCCTGCTGGGGATCTTCCTCAAAGAATTAAAAGAATCATACCACAGTGATATATGTGCACCCATGTTCAGAGCAGCACAATTTGTAATAGCTAAAACTTGGAAACAGCCCAAATGCCCATCAACTGGAGACTGGATAAAGAAAATGTGGTTTTTTTATAAAATGGAGTACTACTCAGCCATAAAAAATGAGAAATTAGAGACATTTAAACTAAATGGATGCACATTGTGGTGATATTCTTAAGTCAAATAAATACGACACACATGTGTAAATACTGAATAGTTTCTCTGGTGTGAGAAATTGAAAGTGCAAATAAGGAGTAAAAGGTAAAATAGATAATGTGAAACAGTAAGAAAAGTGCAAAGGGGAAGGAAAAGTGGGAGGGGTAGGGGAAAGGAAAGAAGGGAATGGAATTAATATGAGAAAATGAAAAAAATGGAAACAAAGTCTGGAAATAGGGAAGGTCAGAGGGGTTGAAGGGAGGGCAGGGGAATGGGGAAAAATAAGAACCAAGTTAGAATATGTAAAGGTGCAAATTCCCAATGATGAATGTCATTATATTGTATATCTCAAATGTACCAATAAAATTAATAATAAAACAAGACATTACAAATTTTTAAAAAAAGGTATAATAGATAATATGAAATTGGAAGAAAATGTCCAAAGGGGATGGGAAAGTAGGAGGGGTTGGGTAAAGGAAAGAAGGGAATGGAATTAATATGAGAAAACGAAAAAATGGAAACAAAGTTTTTGTAAATAGGGAAGGGTGGAGGAGTTGAAGGGAGGGTTGAGGAATGGGGAAAGAATAAGAACAAAGATAGATTATGTAAAGGTACAAATTTCCAATAATGAATTTCATTATACTATGTATCTAAAATGTAAAAATAAAAAATGTGCTATTTATACACAATGGAGTACTACTCAGCCATAAGGAAGGATAAATTTGAGTTATTTGTAGAAAATGGATGGATCTTGAAACTATAATTCCTAGTGAAATACATCAAACAGAGCGTTTAAATATCACATAGTTTCTCTTATATAAAAATTCAAAGTATAAATAATTTAAAGAGCAAAATATAAGAGATGTCATAAGAAACAAAGAGATAGAGTCTTTGAAGATGGGAATGGGGTCTGAGGAAGAAGGGAAAGAGGAGAGTATCATGCGGGAGTAAAAATTATGAAGATTCAGAATGCACTGCACGTGTACAAATTCCCCAAGATGAGTGTAATTACTATTTATCACAAACACATACTAATAAAAATATTTTTCCAGAGGTTGCCCTAAAATTAATATATTTTGTAAATTTTGATCCATCTTAAAATAATGCCACTATTTTTTCTCATTTAGTTCAGGCACTTGTATCAGGGCATTTGCAATTCCTTTCCTGTCTTTTTGGATAGTGCTCTCATTCATTTTACTTATCTATATGCTGCAATCACCTCACAGATGTCTACTCTCACCACTCTAGTTATCTTTTAGATCATCTAAGAATTATCAAATATAATCTTTCATTTTACTTTTATTTGTTCATTGCTTAACATTATACTTTTAAAATCTAAGTTTGGGTTTCTTGTCTATATTCTTTTTCTGCCACAGGAAAATCTTTTACTATTTCTTGCAGGAAGGTTGCTGCTGGTGTGGATTCCTTCTGCTTTTGTTTATTTTAGAAAATCTTTTGTTGCCTTTCTTTTTGAAGATAATTTTAGTGCATGTGGAATTCCTAATTGGTGCTTTTTCTTTCAAGATATTAAATACTTTACTCCACTTCCTTCTTGGTTGAATATGCTATGTATAATTATGGTATTTTGAATATTTAAGCAATGTAGTATTCTTTGAGCTTACTGGATGTGTGGGTTGGCATCTGCCAATGGTTTTGGAAAGTTGTCTACCATTATTATTTTAAATATTACTTGTCCATTCTCTATTCCTTTTGTGTTTAATCCATTCACACATACTACATCACATGAAAATTTGTCACAATTCTGGGATGTTGTTTTCTTTTTCAATTGTTTTCTTATTGCATTTCAGTTTGAGATGTTGCAATTGGCCCATCGTTAAGATCACACATTCCTTCTTGGGCTCTGCTTGGCTTAGTGATGAGCCCATTAAGAGCATTCTTCATTTGTACCTTAGTGTTTTTAATTTCTGGTATGTAAATATTCTTACTTAGAATTTCCATATCTTAGAACACATTGCTCATCTATAACATTTTTTTTAATCAACACTGGTGTGGAACCCAGCGCCTTGCACCTGCTAGGCACATACTCTACCACTGAGGTACATTCCTACCTTTTATTCATTTATTTTTGCATATGGTCTAATTTTTCACTAAAGCCCTTAATATAATTATGTTAAAATTCTTCTTAGATAATACCAAAATGTATAGTATATCTGAGTCTTGCTCTGATGATGCTTGTATTTTCTCTTCAGACTGATTTTTCTCACCTGTGGTGTGATTGATATTTTATGTTGAAAGCTGAACATGTATTCTTAGGAATGAAGGTATATAAGCCTCTGGTTTTATGATTTATGTTAATAGGGCCAGGTTTTGAATTGCATTTAATCTTTTCTGGACTTATAGGTGCCTCAAACTTCAAATTTTTTCTAGTATTCATGATTTTGTTTCTCAAACTGATGTGCTTTCCTAAGTACTCCTCTGGGACAGTCTGGTATCTTGTAGCTCTTTTAGCTGTAATCCACTAACACTGTAATGGAGCTCCGTTCGTGTTGTGTTGAGGTGTAGAGCAGGAGGGTATTTTATAATCTGATTAAATCTATACTTTAATGGGCCCGTGCCTCTGGGCTGTGACCTTTACAAGTGTTTCTCTAATGAGAACTTTTTTCCTTCCTGCACCTTACTCTCTTATTTGGCTGCAATGTTTCCAACCTATTTCCTTAAAACCTTGACCTTGTTGACTAGATATTTTTCCTCTGTGTCAGACAGGAAGGCTAGAGGGTGCTGGAGTGCACAGCTGAGATTAAAATGTCGCAATTATGCTATGGCAACGGGAAAATCTGGAGAGTTAGACTTTGTTTTAGAGAAGGATCTAGATCCATTACTCTTCTTCTCCCCTTTCCAGAGCCATAAGAGGATTTTTTTCTCATTATGAGAACTTGGTGGGGTTTCTGGAGGATAAGCAGATAAAAATTTGGGTGCCCTCCTAAGACTCTGGGTCCCATGAGTCTCTCACTCTGACACTGGTCCACACTCAATCTTCAGCAATTTTTCAGATTAATGGTTTGAATGTTCCTACAACCTTATGGCTCCACTGGCTTCTACTCTAGTAAAGCAGATTTCAGGTGCTGTATATTTTTATGTGTCTGTTTTTAGAGCTTTAAGGGTGGTACTTTTCCTTGTGACCTTGGTTTCCTAACGAATCCAAGAAAAGTTGTTGGGTTTTAGTTTTTACAACATTTTTCGTGTTGTAATAACAAGAGTGAGAACTTCCAATCTCTACGTGTTGGAGCTGAATTAAATGTTTAGTGTTGCACTTTTCAATGTCAATTTCTACATGCTCACTAACATGTAGAAATGAAATTGATCTTTGTACATTGATCTTATATTCTGTGACTTTGACGACTTTGTTCTAAAAGGGTAATGTTTTTGCAGATTTCTTGGGATTTTTCATGTAGATAATCATACAAACTGCAAATATTAACAGTTTTATATCTTTTTCACATGGTATACATTTTATTTTTTCCTTATCTAAGTACAGTGGCACGGTTTTCCAACTTTATATTGATTAAGAGTGGGGAGAGAAGACATCCTTGTTTAATCTTTGAGGACAAAGTGTTCAGGCTTTTGTCATTAATTATAATGCTAGGCATAAATCAATTCCAGATGCTTTTTATTAAGTTGAGGCTGTATCTGTCCTTTCTTAACTTGCTGAGGGTTTTTTCTTTATCACAAAAGGATGTTGGATTTTGTCAAATGTTTTTACTACATGTATTGATACAATCATATAATTTTTCTTTTAGCCTGTTGATATGATGATGAATTACATTGACGCACATTGAACCAGCTTATGTATGTAGAATAAATTCTATTTGGTCATGGTACTCAAGTTTTTTTTTTTCCCTGATGGATTCGCTACGCTAATTTTTAAAGGATTTTTTGGTGCCTAGATTAATGATCTTGAATTGATCTATAGGATCTTTTGGCATCATTTTATCTGATTTGGGTATCTAGATAATATTGATCTTGTAAAATAAGTGGGGAACTGTTAAGTCCTCCTGTTTTCTAGAAGAGATTGTGTACAGTTTATCTTAGTTCTTTAAAAATAAGGTAGAATTTTTTAGTAATATCAGAAATTACAAATTTAATTTATTTCATGATTACAAAAGTATTCAGATTATCTGTTTCATTTTGGTTAACTTTGAAGATTTTCAAAGATTAGAGGTCTATGTTGCAGAAATTATGGGCACAAATTTACTCATACTATTACCTTATTCAGTGAATGTCTGCAGAGTCTATAGTGATAAAGTGGATTTCATTACTGATGCTAGTAATATGAGTTTTTTCTCTTTTTCTGGTTGTCAGTCTTGCTGGAGATTTTTCAATTTTATTGCCCTTTTCAAAGAACCAATTTTTCTTTCATTGATTTTTTTCTCTGTTGTATTCCTGTTTTCAATTTCATTTATTTCTGTGGATATCTCTATTATTTCCTCTTTTCTGCTTGCATCTGGTTTATTTTTGTTTTCTTGTGTTTCTTGAGCTAGACTTAGATTACTCATTTTTGCTTTTCTAATGTCAGCATCCGATGTTATGTATTTTCTTATGTGTGTCAGTGCTACGTATTTTCATTTCAGTACTGTTTTAACAGTGTGCCATAAGTTCTGATATGTTGTATTTTCATTTTCGTTCAGTTTTATGCATTTAAAAACTTTCCTTTGAGTTTCTTATTGACTCATGGTTGTTTAGAGAGTTGGTTTATTTTCCATGTGTTTTGCAATTTGGTTGCCATCTTTCTGTTATTACTTGCAGTATCTTCTGGCTCACTTGGTATAGGTGGCACACATTTGATCTAGAGGAATAATAAGCCTATGTGAGCCACCTTTTGTTGCTAAATTGGTAAACATGAAAAATGGCAGGCCTGGGTCACACTTTTCCGTTGGATGAAAAGTTACAAGGTGCTCTGTCATTGCAGTGCTTTGGGATCCCAAGCCAGTACACTTTTTCCAGTTTTCAGAACTCTCCTTTATTTGTCTCTTATTAGTAGGACTTGTAGTTGCACTTAGTGTGGAGAAACTTGGAAAGAAAGGTCTATTTGCTTTGTCCTGAGCAGAAGCCTCATGGCTATTTTGTAAAAACACTATATGTAATTTCAGTATCCTACAATTTATCATCAAGAGGGTACAATTCATATTTTAGGGTACTCATGTGTAACCATTGTCATAATTTTAATTAATAATACTATCATCATGTTAAAAGTATACCACATAGCCATCACTAATCAATCTCTATCCCCTCACCTCCCAAATCCAGGCTACTTCCAAAGTACATTCTGATTCTATAGATCTGTTTATCCTAGATATTTTACATTAGTGGAATTGTGCAGTATGTGACCTTTTGTGATTGACTTTTCTCACATAGTATGTTTTCAAGATTTATCTATGTTGTATCGAAACTTCATCCCTTTTAATGCTGAATAATATTTTATTGTGTGGCTATGCCATGTTTACTTTGCACTTATCTAGTAAAAATGATGTTGAATCTTCTTCACATTTTCCTCCATTCTCAGGTCATTTACCTGTCAAAATATTTGCCCATTTCTAACTGAGAAATTTGAGAATGTTGATAGTTCTTTGCATGATTTGAATAATTTTTTCTGTGACTTGACTTCCATTCCCTTAATTGTGTCTTTTGATGAATTTTTAAAACTTAAATGAAGTGCAGTTTATCATTTTTGAAAATTTTATGGGTTTTTTTATATCACTTCTAAAAATTCTTGTCTAAATCAAGATCACAAGTCTTCACTCTCAGGGTCAACACCAGAGTGAGGGGAAATGGGACCTAAACTATAAATTTTAAGTAGGAACTCACTCTAAGGGTTGTGCAAGTCTTTGACGGTGAGATCACCCTGAAAGTTTGGGTTCTGGGCCCCCTCACATCACTCTATTCCAGTTCCCATTTTCTACTGTTGCATCCGAGAAATTTCTGTAGCTTTATTTTCCCAGTCACTAGTTGAGGGCCAGTTGGGTTGTTTCCACTTTTTTCAATTATAAATATCACTAGTATGAGCATCCATGTACAATTTTTGTGTGGAAGTGTTTTCCTTTCTTTTAAATATGTACTCATGAGTGAAATTGCTGGGTCATATAGTAACTCTCTGTTTAATTTTTTGAGAAATTACCAAACACTTTTAAAAATGTGACTGCACCATTTTCATTTCTAGCAGCAATGTATAAGGTTTTTAATTTCTCCATATCTTTGAATTTATATGTATATATTTAAATGAACTTTATTGAATTTTAAGTTTTATAGAATAAAACTAATGCATTTTATTTGTCCAGTTTGATGATCTAAATTAACCCATTCTTTAACCACTATCATACAGAGTGGTTATCATTCCCAAAAGATCCCTCATATTCCTTTATGGTGAATTAATTTTCTCTGACATCTAGTTACAGGCAGCCGTGATCTGCTATCTCTTGCTATAGAGTCATTTTTCTTGTCCTGTTATTTTATATAAATGGAATCAGATGATATACACTTTTTCATGTGTACTTTTTGTTTAGCATACTCATTTGAAATTTAACCTTTTTGATGGAGTATTATCAATATTTTGTTCCTTCTTATTGCTGATTGATATTTTATTATAAAATACACTACAACTTGTTTACTAATTTATTTCTTGGTTGACTTTTGAGTTGTTTTGGGGTTTTGGTTATTATGAATAAATCTACCGTAAATATTCACAGAGCAGTTTTATGTGTTTTCTTTCTTTCTTTTTTTCTCTCCTTCCTTCCTTCCTCCCTTCCTTCCTTCCTTCCTTCCTTCCTTCCTTCCTTCCTTCTTTCCTTCCTTTCTTCTTGAGATTGATCCCAGGGCTTTCGCATTGAGCTACATCCCCAACCCTTTTTGATTTTTTATTTTAAAACAAGGTCTCACTAGGTCACTAAAATTCTCCAGGCTGGATGTGCATTGCTCCTGCCTCGGCCTTCCAGAGTGCTGGGATTAAAGGCGTGCACCATCACACCCATATGTAGGCTAAATTCTTAATAAAGGATTGCTGGATCATGTGATGAATAATGTGACTAACCATCCCAGGTTGCCTGAGGTTGTCCCAGATTTATTACTAAAAGTCTCATGCTCCAGGAAACCTCTCAGTCCTAAGAAAACTGGGACAATTGGTCACAGTTATAAATATAGTTATAATTTTACAAGAGATTGCCAAATTATTTTTCATATCGTTGACACTATTTTGCATTTCCATGAGGAATGGGTGATAGTTTCAGTTACTCTTCATACTGGAAAACACAAGGCATTGCAGGTTTTTGTTTGTTTGCTCTGTTTTTGAATGAAAGTAACCCTGGCAAGTCTGCAGTGGTATGTCATTCCAGTTTTCATCTGCATTCCCTTGAGGACGAAGGACCGAGCAACTTTGCTTCTGCTTACTAGTCATTTCAATATATTCTTTTTGTGAAATATTTGCTCAAATGTTTTGTCTATTTTTAATATTTGGGGTTTCTTCCAATTATTTATAAGAATTTTTATGTTTCATGGAAGCCTTTTGTCAGATATCTATATTGGAAATATTTTCTTCTCATTTACATCTTTCATTTTATTAATGATGTCTTCCACAGAACAAAGGTTTCTGTCTTAATAAAGTTCAATTATTTGATTTTATAGCTAGTATTTTTATTATTAAAGACTGCTTTGCTATTCTAAAGTTGAATATATACACTTACGTGTTTTAAACTAAGAGTTTTATCATTTTAGCTTTTGTCTTTAGATCTCTGATGCATTTCTAGTTACCTTTATGTATGGTGTTAGTTAATACTTAATGGTAATTGATATTTTGCAGATATCTGGTTGTTCTAGCATCATTTGATGGAAAATATCCCTTTTTACCCACTTAATTTCCTTGAAATTTTTGTCAAAAGTCAGTTTATCATTTATGTGTGTTTGTATATATTTCCTTCCAATCATTCATATTCTAACATCAAACCAATACGACAATGGCCTGCTGACTGTAGTATTGAAATTATGCTGTGTACATGCTCTAAATTTTATTTTTATTTTAAAAGATTGTTCTGGCTATTTTAAATTGTTTGGTTCTCTATATAAATTTGAGAATATACTGTCAATTTCTGCAGCAAATATACTGGCATTTAGATTGGGGTTGCATTAAATATATATTGATTAATTTGCTGACATAATTAAACTTATTTCTTAATATTGAATCTTTCAGTTGATAAACATTGTACATATCTAGAATGAGTCCACGCTTCTTAAGTCAGCAATATTTTGTATTTTTCAGGATTTAGGTTTTTCATATATCTGGATAAATTCATCACCACATCATGGTTTTTAATACTATTGGAAATATTTTTTAAAATTTCAATTTCTGATTATATATTGCTAATACATAGGAAGTCATTTCATCTTTAAATGTTGACATTGTATCCTTTGAATTTTCTAAAATTTTTTATTAGTTCTTTTAAGGTTTCATGTGTTTCTCTGTAAACAATGTTTTCTGCTGCAACCCTAGCTGTTTTTTAAAAATTTTGAGACAGGATCTCCTATGTCATTACGTAGCCCAACTCAAAGATAGATCCTCCTGCCCCTGCCTCCCAGAGTGAGGAATTACAGTTGTGTACCACCATGCCTACATTGCATGCATTTAAAAATATTTACCTTATTGTCTTTTTGTATTCAATAGGAACTCTAAGAAAATTATTCAGGATTAGTGAAACGAGATGTTGTTGTCTTGTTCCCTAGTTTAGGAAGAAAGGTTTCAGCATTTATCTTTAAATATGTTTGCTAACAGTTTTTCCTTTTATTAGTTTGAGAAAAATTCCATCTATTCCTAGTTTCCTGAAATTTAAAAATATCATGAATTTTTGTAGTTTTCACATGATATGTATTGAGACAAATTATTTTCTTTATTATATAAGCATGGTCAATTACATTGATTAGTTTTCTAAATTTTAAAGCTACTTTATATACTCAGAGTAAATCTCATCTTTTCATGATATGATACTCTTTTACATAGTTTGGAGTGAATTTGCTGGTATTAGGTTAAAATTTCTTTTGAATATATATATTTTTGCAGTATTTTTATCTGGCATTTGTTGTAGGATAATTTGTCTTCGTAAGAGAATTGGGAAGAATTCCTTCCTTTTCTATTTCCTGAAAGAACTTAGTAAACTTGAAATTATTCTTTCTTTTAATTGTTGACAGAGTAAACAAAGACATCAGAATCTGCTGTTTTCTTTGTGACAGGATTTTAATTACAAATTCAGTTTCTTACATTGATATAGATCTACTAATATTTTTATTTCTTTTCTATTACTTAAAAAATTGTGCCTTTTAACAATTTTCCAACTCATCTCAGTCATTTGAATTTATTGAAATAGAGTTGTTTTACATATGCTCTTATTTTCTTTGTAATGTCTGTGTTACCTCATTTAGTCTTGAGATTTTCAATTTGTGTTTGGTGCTTCTTTATACTCAACTTGTTTTGTGAACTTCTATAATTTTCATTACTTTTTTTTTTGAGACAGAGTCTCACTATGTAGTCCAGGCTGGCATTCAATTTGTGGCGATCTTCCTGCCTCAGCCTCCTGAGTTCTGGAATTACAGGCATGTGCCACCACGCCTAGCCCTACTTTCATTAATTTTTTTGTTAAATTCTTTTATTGGTACATTTTAGGTATACAACACAATTACATTTCTCATTGGGAACTTGTACCTTTATATGATGCATCTTGGTTCTTTTTTTTCCCCCCATTCCTAGCCCTCCCTTCACCCCCTCCACCCTTCCCTATTTACAAAGACTTTATTTCCATTTCTCATCATTTTTCCTTCTTCTTTCCTTTCCCTTGCCCCTCCCACTACCCCTACCCCTTTGGACCTTTTCTTCCTATTTTGCATTATCGATTTTCATTCTAATCATTGGTACATTTTAGGTATACAACATAATGACATTCATCATTGGAAATTTGCACCTTTACATAGTCTCTCTTGGTTCTTATTTTTCACCCTTGCCCAGCCCTCCCTTCAACCCCTCCATTCCTCCCTATTTACAAAGATTTTGTTCCTATTTTTCCATTTTCTCATATTAATTCCATTCCCTTCTTTCCTTTCCCCTACCCCTCCTACTTCCTTCCCCTTTACCCCTTTTCTTCCTATTTCACATTACCTATTATACATTTTAGTCCTTATTTACATTTTCAGTTTCTCACAGCAGAGAAACTATTCCGTATTTATACATGTGTGTCCTGTTTATTTCACCTAAGAATATCGCCTCAATGTGCATCCACTTAGCTATAAATGTCTCTAATTTCTCATTTTTTATGGCTGAGTACTCCATTTTATTAAAAAAAAACACCACATTTTCTTTATCCAGTCTGCAGTTGATGGGCATTTGGGCTGTTTCCAAGTTTTAGCTATCACCAACTGTGCTGCTATGAACATGGGTGAAGAAAGAAGTTTTACAGTTCCCTTTTGACATTGTCGATTTTTATTGGTAGTTCGCTTTGTATTTTATTGATTTCTAATCTTATTTTTCTTTTTTCCTACTTTCTACTTATTTGGGGCTTAAATTGCTCTTTTCATTTTAGCCTTTTAGGATAGAAGTCAAGGTAATTGATTCTAAACATCTTTTCCCACCATTTCTTTTTAAGTCATAGCCCATAAAGTTTGAGAGGTGGTTTTTTATTACTATTTAGTTCAATGTATTTTCTAACTTTCCTTGTGGTTACTTTTTTTACTTATAAGATACTTAAAAGTGCTTTATTTTCCAAATATTTGTGGATTTTCTAAACATAATTCTGTAATTAAGTTGTAATTTAATTCCATCATGATTAGATAACATACTATGTGTAAGTTTGGTACTTATAAATTTATTGAGGCCTTGAAAATGTTGCTCAGTGTATAGTCCATATTGGGTGATGTTTCATGGCATGAAAAGAATGTGTATTCTACTCTTCTAGGGGCCTGGGTTGATGCTCAGCAGTGCCAAAGCTACCTCGCAAGCGTAAGGTCCTGAGTTCGATCCCAGGAGAGGGGGCCACTTTTTGTGTTACAGTTCTAGGGTACAGTGTTCTCTGAATACGAATTAGGACAAGTTGGTTGATATTGTTCCAGTTTTCCATAACGTTACTGATTTTCTGTCTAGTTGTTTTAGCAATCACTGAGAGTAATGAGGAAATCTTCAAATGTGTTTTGGATTTATATATGTATTTTCTCTTTAGTTCTTTAATTATTACTTCATATATTTTGAAGCTTTGTTACTAGGTCCACCTACATTTGATCACCATTTATCCTTTGTATAGGTGTTTTAATGGTGTTTACTTTTACTGATACTAATAGAGCCAATCCAGAATTCTTATGTTTATTGGTGGTGGTATCTTCTCTCATCTTTTTTACTTTTAATCTATATCTTTGTATTTGAAAGGCAATTTTGTAGATAATAAACCTGTAATTTTTATTCAGTCCAATAATGTCTGGCTTTTAATTGATATATTTAGTCCACTTATATTTAATGCAATTATTAATATGGTTGGATTTAGGCTGAGTTAACATCGTATTGTTTTCTCTCTTCCTTTATTTTTTCCTTGTTTTTAGCTTTCTTTTAGATTAATATGATATCTCCTAGCATTAAAATTGGTCACCACTACTGGTTTATTAGCTCTAACTTTTAAAAAATCTTAAGTGGACTTATACAGGATTCTTAATTTAGCGCAGCCTACTTCAAATAATTTTTACCACTCTATACATAATATGAAGAACTTAATATACTATTATTCTCCTTCCTATTATTTGTGCAATTATTGTCAAATATTTTATTTATACATACATGTATATAATGTACTTCACATGACGATATGATTAATTTTAAGTTAAACAGGCAATTATCTTCATAGACAAAGTATTATAAGAGACTTCATAGACAAACGTCTTATAAGCATACTCCTATATTACCATTTCCAGTGTGCTTTGTTTCTTTATGTAGATTTTAATTACACAGTGGTTTTACATTTTCTTAGTCTAAAGAAATTTACTTGTTTCCTGTAGTGCAGGTGTGTTGGTGATAAATGTCCTCACATTTGATTTGTGTGAAAATGTCTTTATCTTCATCATTGAATGATATTTTCAGTGAACATTGAATTTTGATTTGAGAGTGTTATTTTCTTTCAGTACTTTAGTTTATATCCTGCTTCCATTATTAATTACATTTCAAACCCATCCTACCATTTTTCTTGATAGATATGCTATCTTTCCTCATACCGAATTTAAAGTTTTCCCTTGAGTATGGCTTTTCAGTAATTTTATCATTATTTTTCATGCTTTGGTTTTCCTTTCTTTGGGCTCATCAAGCTCAAATGGGTTTACATGTTCAATGGATTTGGAACACTTTGGTTTACTATTTGCCCAATATTTTTCTGCCTCATTCTTTCCTTTTGAGTATCAAATTTTACATAAAACAATTTTCTAGTTTTGTTCTTAACACTTAAGAATCACTTCACTAGATTCTCTTTTCTCTGAAATCACGACTCCTTAGTGACTGTTGTACCATACCTGAACAATTATTTCACATATTTTATCTACTTTTCTAGTGATTTTTTTTTTATGGCAGGAGGACTACTGTTCCACATGCTACTCCTCACAACTGGAACGGGCATTAAATTTTATCTTCTCCTGGGGTCTTTTGATGAGTAAAAACATTTCTTTTAGGTCAATTCCAATATGACATTTTAGAAATTTTATTGGCACTCTTTTTTGTCTTCAGTCTATATAATCCATTCCTACTCAGTGTCAATGAATTTACTTTCTTATACTTTTATATTCGTCCATAAGCTTTTATAGCTTAAAATCTGTATTTAGTTCTGTGCCCCAATTCATCTTGAATTAATTTTTCATTTGGTATGAAATCGAGTTGATGGAACATTTATTTCCTTATCTAGCTATCCAGCATCATGTGTTGAAAACGTTCTCTTCTTCACTGAATCACCTTTTTGCCTTTTTAAGAAAGCAATTGCTTTTTATATGTGTAGGTTTATTTATTGCTTTCTATCCTGTTTTGCTGATATACTTATTTGTCCTTAGGCCTATATTACACTGTCTTGTTTTCTATAGCTTATAGTAAGAATTGAAATGTGGCACATGGAGTCTTACAACTATTGTTTTTTCTGTTTCAGGGGATCAAACTCAGGTCCTTGCACTTGCAAGGCAGGCGCGTTGCCACTGAGCTAAGTCCCTGGTCCTCCTCCAGCCATTTTTAAATAAAACTATCTGAGCTATCTTACTCCCTTTTACTTTTCCATACAAAATTCAATTAGTTTATGACTCCCTGGAACCAAAGCAGATAGGATTTGGACTGAAATTATATCATAAATATAGATGAATTTGGAAAGATTTGATGACAATTTTAAAGTTTCCATTTATTTTTATTTTCTTTAATTTCTCTTACCAATATGTTGTGATTTTTCTAAATTTAAAAAAAAATTTTTTCCCATTAAGCGTATTGGTATGTTTTAGGTATAAAATACAGTTACATTCATCACTGGGATCTTGTACCATTACATGAGTTTCTTGGTTCTTTGTTTTTCCCCTTCCCTTGCCCTCCCTTCACCCCCTCCACCCCTCCCTATTTGCAAAGACTTTGTTTCCATTTTTTTCCTTTTCTCATATTTTTTCTTTT
>NW_004624797.1:10601970-10614939 GCF_000247695.1 Heterocephalus glaber
TGATCCTCTTTTGTTGCCAGTTCAGAGAGTCCAGGTGGTTGAGTATCAGATTGTTCCATCTCGTTTCCCTTTGGGGTTGCTGTAGGTGATCCAGAAGTCTGTTTTTGAGACTTGTTTATGTCTCTTCTCATTTCCATGGGGGGGTGGTGCTTCTGGCACCTGTGCAGCTCACCTTCTCTGCCCTAGGATCTTGGGATGGCAGTGGGGGAGCTTCCTTCCGGATGCTGCGACTGGCTCAGCTTCTCTGCCCTAGGAGCTTGGGATGGTGGTGGGGGAGCTTCCTTCTGGGTTCTGGGACCGGTTCAGTTTCTCCGCCCTAGGAGCTTGGGATGGCAGCGGGGGAGCTTCCTTCTGGGTGCTGGGACCGGCTCAGCTTACCTGCCCTAGGAGCTTGGGATGGCGGCTGGGGAACTAATATGTTGTGATTTTAAGTATAATTGTATTGCATATTTTTCATTAAACTTACTACTATTACTATATATTACATGATTTTTAAAATCTCATTGCACATGACAGTTTAAATTTCATTTTTAATTTTTTTAAAAAATTGGATAATGGCTCATATATACAAATGCATTTGGTTTCATATACTGATTTTGTATCATAATCCCTTGCAAATAAATTTATAGCTCTAGAATTTTTTTGGTGCTGTAGGTTTTTAAGATTAAATATATACAATCATCTCATCTAAGGATCATGACAGTTTCACTATATCTTCTCCAAGTTTTAGTACTTCAATTAAATTTTCATGCCTGTTGAACTGGTTAAGAATCTCAGTACAATGTTCAAAAGAAGTAGTGAAAACTAATTTATTGTGTTTCTGTTAAACCTAGTGAAGGAAGCAACAGAGAGGTTGGGATTGTAGCTCTTTGATAAGAGCACTTGCTTAGCATGCCAGAGACCCTGGGGTTCCATTCTTAGCAATGCACACACAAAAAAGTGATGTTCTTTATTATACTGAAGAAGTTTCCTTCTATTTACTAGTTTTCTGAGCGTTTTCATAATTAATAAAGTTTGCATTTGGTCAAATACTTTTTTCTACACTATTATGAATTTTTCTGTTTTTCTGTTACTGTGATAAATTAAAATTGATGTTCATACAATCCACTGATCCTATTTATATTTCCCTAGCATTAATTGCATTCATTTGCATGTGTGCACATTTGGTTCTATACAATTTTGTTATGTATATAGGCTCATATATGTACTCCCTGAGATAAGATGTGCACTAATTTCATCACAGGACTACTTCTTATTATAGCTGCAGTTGCTGCCATCCCGCTATTCCCTTTGTTTCTATTCTCCAGAAACCACTAATTTGTTCCTTTCAAAAATGTTTTATAATGGAAGTCATACTTAGATAATCTTATGAGACTGGTAGTTGTGAGTCTGTGACTTTTTATTGCCGACTACATTGAAGAACATCAGGGCTGCTTCCAGCTTTTGGCTATTATGAATAAAATTGCTATGGACATTGTGTCTGGACTTTGATCAAGTTTAAGTTTTCATTTCTCTGAGTTAATGCCCAGGTAGTAGCTGCATATTTGGTTTTATAAGATGTTGCCAAACTGTTCCTCAGAGTAGGTGTTATGGGTTGAGTTGTGTGCCCTAAATTCTTATGTTGAAATTCTCACCCCCTATACCCCCGAATATGGTTTAACTTGGAGGTGGGTTATTTACAGAGGAAATCAAATTAATACATTTCATCAAGGTGGGCCCTAGTCAAACATGACTGTGTCTTTATCAAAAGGGGAACTTTTGACATGAGGACATGTTTAGAGACAAGATGACGTGAATGTGCACAGGAAGAAGATGACCGTATACTAGCTGAGGAGAGAAGCACAGGATAAATATTTTTCTTATATCCTAGAAATGGATTCAATTACACTGATATCTTAATTTTGGATCCCTTGCCTCCAGAACTGTGAGACAATAAATATATTTTATTTAAGCCACTCAATTTGTGGTACTTTATTACAGCAGCAGTAGTAAACTTACGAGACTATACCATTTCACATGTTCACTACCAGTGTGCTGGTGATCCAGTTACTTCATGTCCTCACCAGAGTTTGATGTTGTCACTGTACTTTACTTTTTGTCATTCTGAAACATGTACTAACATATCACTATAATTTAACTTCTGTTTCACTGGTGGCTAATGATGTTGAATAGCTTTTAATATTCCACTTTACTTTTGCAGTATTGGGGATTGAATCCAGCATCTTTAAACTATATTCACAGCCCATTTTTATTTTGACACAGGGTCTTGCTATGTTCTAAAATTTCCAGGTTCCTATTTGCCATCTGTGGATTCTCTTCAGTGAAATGTCTGTTCATGTCTTCTGAAAATTTTCTCATTGTTTTTTAAAAACTGTTTTAAAAACTATTTGTGTGTTATAGATATTAGTTATTTGTTTGTAATATAGTTGTTTTGTAAATGTTTTTCTTAACATCTGTACCTTATATTTCATCCTCTTCACCTGAGGATTTGTATAATTATAGATTTTAATTTTGATGTTTTCTGAGTTATTAATTTATTATTTTGTGGATCATATTTTTATATTAAGTTTAAGGATTCGCTGCCTAGCCTTAGATATTAAAGTTTCTTCCCATTTTCCCCAAATTTCTTATACCTTTATATTTGATATTTAGATAAATGTTAGAGTTAATTTTTCTGTGAGATATATGTTATTGTTGAGGTTGATTGTGTGTGTATTTCCAATTGGTCCAATACTATTTGCATAAATTATTGAATTTGGTTTTTCATTGAATTATTTTCATCATTGTCAAAAATTAACTGACATATATGTGTGGGTCTATTTATGATTTTTCTATTCTGTCCCATTAACCTAATAAAATAACAAATTCAACTGTAAGCTATATGCAGGAGGCATGCTTCAGATTCAAAGATACAAATAGGTTGAAGGAAAAGTATGGAAAATAATACAGCTATAAACAGCAATAATAAAAGAGCTGCAGTGGTGGTACTAATATCAAAATTTAAAAGATTTTAAAACAAAGTGTCCCCAGAAATAAAGAGAAAGATTTTATAATGATAGAAGATATAACAATAAAGATATTTATCTGTCTATCTATCTATCTATCTATCTATCTATCTATCTATCTATCTATCCTAAAGTTAGATGAAGGAAACCAGAAAGAACTGAACTGAAGAGACAAATAGACAACTCAACAATATACTAATAGTGGGAGACTTCGATGTCCCATTTTCAATAATAGATAAACCAATTAGATCTGAGATATTTATACAACATTCTACTCAATTATAGCAGATACCTAGCTTTCTTTATCATAGGTGCTAGCCTATAAACATACGTCTATAATTTTAAAATGACTGAAACCACACAAAATATAATCTATGACTAAAATGAAATGAAACTGGACATTTGTCACAGAATTAAATTTGGTAAGTTTACAAATATGTACAAATATGTACTACCCTGTAAGTAACTCAGAGCTACTAGTCTTTGCTTAATTGGTCACCACCAAAATTTGAATTGTTTTTGATAATGCCTTATGCTTGAACTTCTGTACACATTTTCCACAATGAAGCAGTTCACTTGGTCTGAGTTGCCAGCTCCATGCTCTTATGTCTTGCCTTTTACTTTGGGCAGAATTCTTATATTACTGCAAGGGAGCAGAGAATAAGGACAGCGGCATGCTTTTTTCTACAGAAACATCCCCACTCTAGGATCCATGCACTGGGTGTGAAGGGAACCTCTGGGGGATGGAGTGAGTTCAGGACAGAATATACCATGACTACTATGACTAGAGGAGAGCTTCCAGTCTATGAGTAGGCACTGGGAGGGAGAAGGAAGACAAACCCACTGTGACTGCCCAGAACAGAACTTCTATAATATGGAATTAGGATGATGAGTAAAACTGTGATCCTAGGCTGGGAGCTATGTTGTGAGACAGCCCATCTTCTTATGTGCAGAAGACTGGAATAGATTATCCAGCACAATGAACTGGTAGTGGCCGGGATATGAACACATCATGGTTCAAATGCCACAAATCTAATTGTTCTCACTAGGATTTAGATTATTTTCTTAATTAGATAGTTCTCTAGTTGCTTTAGGTTGCTGGGACAATTTCCAGATATTTTCTGTACTTCTTCTGGAAAGATTTTTTCCAGCAGTTAAGTGGTTGTTTTGTTGGGGAGAATGTCCACTGTGTTCACAAATTATAGGTCAGGATGTCCACCCAAGACTCATTTTCTTCCCATAAGGATATTCAGTTGACCTAGAGCTATTATTGAACAAACCATTCTCTTTCCAATGTACTGACGTGTCTTCTTGTCATAAATCAGGTGACAATATATGTGTTAGTTTTATTCAGGACACTTGATTTTGTTTACTACATAATTTGCTTATCCTTATGACAATATGATATCCTCTTAATTGCTATAGTAAGAAGTATAGTAAATAGGAATTCTTTATAACAGGAATTCTTATCTTGCAGTGAAATCCTCCTATTTGTTCCTCTTGTACAAAATATTTAATTTTTACCCTTTGTATTACCTTATGAATTTTAAGACCTCTTAGTAAATTTTCCTAATGCACACAAAGACTTTTATTGGGTTTGTGTTGAATCTAAATTAATTAGGGTAAATTTTACATCTTTTGGGGAGATTTTATATCTTATTAATATTTGGTATTCTGATCCATGACATAATCTCTCCCTCTATTTATTTATATTTTTCATTCTTTTCACAAAATGTGATTATTTTCAGTCTAAATGTCTTTTCATGTTTGTCATCAGGTTTATTTCTAGACATGTGTTTTCTTATGCAATTGTTAATGTCTTTATCAGTTATGATTACAATAATATATATATATACATGTATATACTTTCTCTGTATCTATCATGTATCCATCCATTGATCCATCCATCTATCTGCAGAGTTTAGCATATTTGATTGTGAGGGTTAAGCAAGTTTGAAAACCACAGGGCAGGCTGAAAATCTTGTAGACCTCAGTGAAAATAACTTCTTTAGGAAACCAATCCTGCTTTTAAAGCTTTTTGACTGACTTAATTAGGTCCATCCTTATTATCTTCATATAGGTACATGCATTTTAGATGTACTCTTTTTCTTAAGGCCAATTGATTATGCATATTGATCACTTCTACAAACTACATTCACAGTAGTATGAAGTGAGGGGAATATTTTGAGGGGAATTCATGGCAATGTGACTTTTACTGTAATATATTTTTTAAAATGTAAACATTCACTGTATTATTCAATGACATGAGAAATTATATCTATATGAGAATATGGAAAATATATATCTATAAATATAAGAATTTATGTCTATAAATTTCCTATAGCAGTTACTGATACTTCATAACACAGCTTTGTAAATGCATTATACTTTGAAATATTTTCTATTTTTATTTGTAATTTCTTCTTTGATCCATTGGCTATTAAATAGTATAGTCTATAATTTACAGGAAATTTGAGATTTTTGTTTTGTAGCGGGGATTGAACTCAGGACCTTGCGCTTACAAGACAGGCGCGGTGCCACTGAGCTAAATTTCTAGCCCTCAGATTTTTCATTAGTTATTTTGTGGTTCATTTCCAGGTTACTTCTCCAGAGTCAGGAAGATTCTCCGAATGATTTCAGCCTTCATAAACTTGTTAAGACTTTGTTGCCAAACATGAGATTGATTTTGTTAAATGTTTCCTATTCACTTTAAAAGAAAATTAATCCTGCTGTTGTGTGTAGTATATGCATTAGAATTGAATCATGTTGTTTCATTATGCTGATAGGATTTTCTTTGTCCTTACTCATTTGTTTGTGTCAGTATCTAATCCATTTTCCTGTAGTGATTTTGTGCGGGAGTGCTTGTTCGTGCTTCCCACTAGGAAGCATTAGTCCCTCTACTTCCTGGAATAAAATGTCACGTGTGCATTTGCAACTCTCAAATATCTTCCCAATCCAGAACTTTCACTTGAATCCAGGCCACCAAACGTCCACACATTTCTCAGACATTTCAGAGTGATGTTAAAACTAAAATCATTACCTTCCACCCCAAACTCCCCCTCTACACATAATATTCCCATCTTACTGAAATAAATGCTATCAATTAAGTTGTTTATGGAGAAAAAGAAAAAAAGCATTATCATTAGCCTCATTCTAGATGTCCTATCACCCTTCTAGAAGTCATCAAGTTCTTAGATTCTACCTTTTTGACATCTCTCTGATCAGTCTCTTCCCTACCCACATTGATATTGCTCCAACACCTTCTGTTTGAACCCTTTCAGAAGCTTTTAATTAGCCCTTTTAGCCTTCAGTCTTACTCTCTCTAATTTGCCCTCCACATAACTGGCAAGATTTCCTGTATAAATCATAAATCTGACCTGTTGCTCTTCTACTTAACATCCCTAAATTGCTTCTTATTACCTGTAAGATACATTTCAAACATCTGAATTTTGCAATGTTTGTTTTCTTTTCTTCTTAGTGGAGAATCTTCTTGTATTCCATCTCAGACTTCTTCTCACGTAGAAACTGTCTTTTGTTTTTGCACGAATGAGTTCTAGTGTTAAGTTCTTTGCCCACTTTCTACTAGAATGGAATACTTCTACTATTGTTCCCTAAGTCCAATATGATCTGCTATCACAAAGCCTCTAACAACTTATTTTACTTAATTTTCACATGGTTGTGACACGCACATCCAGTCTCTGAACAATTCAAAATTATGAACTCTGACTGGTTCGTGTTTGTAAAATGCAGTACTGAACTACTGAACTTGGTAAATGATGGATACACAATAAATGTTGGTTGACTGGGTAAACAGAATTAAAAACTACATAAAATTTGTTATGTTTTCACTCCTTTATGTTAAAATCTTATTAATGTTAACATTCTTATTTCATTAATGTGATCACCACTTATATTTGATCAGAAACAACCTTCTTTAGTGAATAGCTGTGTTCTGTTTGTGAAGTCCTCACTGCTGTAGGCTATGTCTGGTATTTCAGTTAATCAATTAAGCTACCATAGAAATAAATGAGAGGATAAATGACTTAGACAGAATCTTTAATGTGACATCCCTCACCAGAACTGCTTGTTCATTTTGCAACCTAGCAGAGCAGAGAAACTACTGTAATAACAACCACATCAGGTGATCCTGAGAATAGCAGTCTTTAGAAATCCCACAGGCTAAGCTCATTGTCATCCCCAAACCTGGTCCGATTTTCCATTCTCTGTCACAGTGAGTGGCATCACCATTCATGCAGTTGAAAAATCAAACACTTTCACCCTTTCTTTCACCTACTCCCTCTAACCTATTACTAAATCCTATTGATATTCCTCCAAAATATATCCTAAGTTTATTTCTTTTCATTTTCACTGCCACCATCCTCTTCCAAGATACCATCGTATAGCATATAGCATATAGCATTATGCATATAGCATATAGCATTATATGTATAGCATATAGCATTATATAGCATATAGCATTATGCAATTCCTCACAATAGTATTTGTTGTAGATTTTATTATTTCTTATATCTCCCCAGTGGACTACGAGTTCCCCAGGGCAATGTACTGTAGATTCTGAAGCTTTATCCTTCAGGAATATATTATATTTAAATATGAAAGTGGGTGCTAATGGTTAATATATTACTTTTCCCCAAGTATCATATTTACATTTTGACTGGCCTTCCAGAGAGAATGATTTAGGATAATGCTTCCCAAATGGTGATCTGCAAAACGCTAATCAGACACTCCACGGTAAATAACAGGCCAGCTGCAAACTTTATCTCCATCCTCGGTAATTATAGTACTCATTTCCTATGTAAAAGTTTTCAAATATACTGCAATAAAGCATACAAGTTAACTCTATATAGTCCAACATTTTGCTTATTCTATCAGAGCACCTCCTTTACATGGTCTATTCATTAATATCCTACTGAAAGGTGTGTTATGGATACAGTCTATAAAATGAATAATAAAATGAACTTTAGAGACCAACTTAAAAGGTAGGAAAAACATAAAGGGTAGGAGAGTCTTGAGTCAGCCCTGAAATAATCTTGGAAAATTAAATATATCACTTTAACAACCTTGGTGTGGCTATGCCATCAAAATGTCAATGCCATGATCGGCCTTCCAGTCTGTACAATACTGTTTCATCCCAGAGTATCTGGGTACCCTTGGTGATTTTATACAACAGTGTAGCCTTGGAAAGGTCAAGAGATCCATTTTGTCCCCCCCCCCCACCAAGTCTTTTAAAAAACTGCCAGTCTCACTGTTACTTATTAGTTCTGTTTATTTTTTCCCTAGATTGAAAGAGAAACATTTGAATTGCACTACTGAATTGCCTTTATTTCAAGAAAATTTGATATCTTTAGTATTCCTCTGGGAAGAGCATTCCTTACCAATCTAATAGGACTCTGGGGAAGGAGGGAGACAGGGGGAGGAGGGAGAGAGAAAGAGGAGGAGAGGAGAGAAGAGGAGAGAAGAGAGAAGAAAAGAATGAAAGATTTATTTATGAATTTAGCTTCTGTGAAAATCACAACAATTCAACAAGTTGGGAGCATCTGTGACCCATGGAAAACCTTTAAAACCGCGCATTTCTGTGGCCATTCCTTAAAACGTGTCCCACTGGTGATCCAAGGACATATATATCTTCCTTCACTCTGCCAGTCTCCACTCTTTTCACTGTCCTCTATATCCCCTTAGAACATACTGGAAACAAATCTGTCTTCACAGTGGAACTCTCCTGACTGCATTACCACCCTTTGTTACTTTCTCATCTCAAGAAAAAGATGTTGCTATCTTGGATAAGGCAAATTCTTTCCCTGAAAATCACTTGTCCAGCAGAATCCTGCTTTATATTTTTCATATTTTCACGTGTCATTCAGAAATAGTTACTGAACACTTCCTTTGTTTCAGGCACTGTCCAGGGTACTGGGGTTTACAACTGAGAATGAAATAGTAACTGTACCTGTCCTGATAGAATTTACCTAGTTCAAATCATGAATGTCTTCCTCTCCACTATCTTCTTCCCCTCAGCCTTCAAAAATGCAGTTGTCTTCCCAATCTTGTTTCCTATTTTAAGGTGTTCCTACTTTTTTTCCTAGTTTGTAAAATGATCTTTCTAGAGCACAGATTTAACAAGTTTCCACTCTAGCCTAAAAGCTTCCTGTAATTCTCCACCATGTACAAACTAAAGTCCCAGCTTCTTAGCAAGACACACAAGACTTCACAATATGGCCTCAGTCTGGTCTCTTGATTTCATTTTTCCCAAATCCCTGTTAAAAAGGTTGTGCACAAGGCAGGCACTTGAGTGAGGTGTCTATGGCATGATTCTCAGCGAGAGTACCCCTCTTGAATTTTTATACCCTATGTGTTTCACTCAGCTTACCCTAGTCTTGACTCAACTTGTATTGAAGCCACATGACAAGCTACATGACAAGTCCTGTGTCCCCAAACTCATGATATGCCTTTACATATTTGTATCTTTACAATATTTCCATCATTCCACCACTCCCTCTTTCTCTCTCATCATTGAAGATATTTTGTAATATTTTTACTTATGTTTATTTAATAGAGCATAAGACCCATGAGAGCAGGTGTCATCTCTATGTTACTCACTGTTGAATCTAGCAATTATGAGAGTGAAGGATGACATTAGTTTAACTTAAAAACCAGTTCCTCCATGGAAACTTCTTTGACTCTTCTGTCACTCTGAAAGCTCAATTGTTTTGGCTTTTGTGCCCACACAATACTCTATAGATGTAACTCAATTATAGCTTTATCACACTGCATGTTATTCAAGTATCTCTTCTTCACTATACATTTTTAATAAGCTTTTTATGTTAGAATGGTTTCAGATTTGCAAAGATAGTACAAAGTTCCCATATACTTCATATCAGTTTTCCCTATCATTAATATCTTACATTAGCATGGAACATTTTTCACAATTAATGAGCCAACATCGATAGATTATGGTTATGATTTAGATCTGGAGTGCCCCCCCCAATTCTCATGTGTGTGAAGGTGATTGGATCATGAGTGTGCTGTGATTGAGTGTGATGAGTGGAGTTGGCGCCTGGTCAGAAGAGATGGGTCCCTGGCAGCGGACCTGGAAGGGTTTAGCTCTCTTTATGGCTCCTCTCCTCTCTCTCTTCTTCTTGGCCACTACAGCTTGAACAGCTTTTCTCCACTATGCCCCTCTGCCATGCAATTTGTATCTTGGAACCAGTCAGCCATAGCCGAAATAAATGTCTCCTCCTTTAAGTTACAGCTGTCAGGTATTTTGTCCCAGTGACGAGGAAAGTTACTAAGATGATTATCATTAACTAAAGTTCATAATTTATTCAAATTTCCTCAGTTTTACCTTAATGTTGTTCTACTGTTCCATAATATCCAGGACACCACATTACACTCAGTAGGCATGACTCCTTAAGCCAGTTTAGGCTGTGACAGTTCTTTAAGCTCTTCTTGTTTTTGATGACCTTGACAACTTTGAGGGTTACTCATGAGTTATTTCATACAATATATTTCAATTGTTTATTTTCTTCTCAAAGTTATTCCTGGGGAATACATTTCTGAGAGGAAGACCTTAGAAGTATAGTGCCAATGTCACCACATCAAATCAAAAATACACTATCAATATATGTTATTTTTTTTTTTTTGCAGTACAGGGAATTGAACTCAGGACCTTGCCCATGCGAGGCAGGCACTGCATCACTGAGCTAAATCCCTGGCCCAATGTATGTTAATCTTGATCACCTGGTTTAACATAATGTGTGTCAGGATGCCACACTGCAAAGTTACATTTGTTTTTCTCTACCTTCCCATACTCCTTCCTAAGGGTGGAACATCTGCATATATTATTTGAAATTCTTTTGTATCAGAGACTTGTTTATTTTGCCATTTATTTATTTAATCTACAATTTACTTATATCAACATGGACTCATGGATGTTTCTTTTATGTTTTAATTAAAATGTGTATTTTATTCATTTTGTTGCTCAAATTGTTTCAGCTTTGGTCACAGAGCTATTTCAGTTGGTTCCTGTATTCCTTTACATAGTTCCATTTTTTTGAGTTTTTCTTTTCTGCTTCCCAGTTTCCTATCATCTCTGTTCTATATTTCTCCTTAAATCATTAATGTTTTGGGTTTCTCATATTGGAGAAACCATGAAATATTCAACCTTCTGTGTCTGATTTATTTCACTTAGCATTATGGTTTCAAGATCCATTTATTTTCCTACAAATGACTCAAGTTTATCCTTCTTTATGGCTAAGTAGTATTCCATTATGTATTTATACCATATTTTTTGTATGCATTCATCTCTTTATTGACATCTGAAGAAGTTAAATTTCCTTTATTTGCTGATGACATGATCCTGTACATAGAAGACTCCAGCAAAAGACTCTTAGAATTAATAACTAAATTTGTTAGCGTAGCAGGATACAAATTCAACACTCAATAATCAATACTGTTCTTGTATGCCAATAACAAACTCACCAAGAGAGAAATTAAGGGAAGAACACCTTTTACAACAGCATTAATAAAAATGAAATACTTAAATATTAACCTAACCAAGGAAGTTAAAAACCTCTACAGTGGAAACTAGAGTACTCTAAAAAGAGGAGCTCAAAGAGGATACAAGAAAAGGAAAGATATCCCTTGTTCCTGGATAAGCAGAACCAATATAGTGGCAATGGCCATACTTCCAAAACTGTTATACAAATTTAATGCGATCCCAATCAAGATATCAATAGCATTCCTCATAGACCTAGAGAACACAATCCTAAAATTCATACAGCACCAGAAGAGACCTAGAATAACAAAAAGCAATTCTTGGCAACAAAGGGAAGGCAGTGGGCATCACAATCCTGGACTTACACTACAAAGCTACAGTGATAAAAACAGCATGGTATTGGCAAAAAAATCCAGACTTATAGATCAATGGAATAGAATAGAGGATGCAGAAACAACTCCAGGCAAAGTTAGCTACCCTGTCGTTGACGAAGGGGACAAAAGGGTAAAACATCTTCATTAGAAGAAAGCATCTTTAATAAATGCTGCTGGAAAAACTGGCTACCCATATGCAGAAGGATGAACCTAGACCCATAACTTTCACCGTGCACTAAACTAAAATCAAAATGGATTAAATATCTAAATATTAGAAATACTTCATCTGCTGGAAGATATTATAGGTAAAACTCTTGAAGACATAGGTGTAAGTAAAGTCTTTATGAACAAAACTCCAATGGCACAAGAAATATTACAAAGAATCAACAAATGGGATCACATCAAATTAAAAGCTTCTGCACAACAAAGGACACCTCTGACAGAGTGAAGAGAGAACCTATAGAATGGGAAAATTTTACCAGCTACTCCTCAAACGAAGGACTAATACCTAGAATATATAAAGAATTTAAAAAAATTAGACCTCCCAAATTTCAAGACCCAAGAAAAAATGGGCATCTGAAATGAACAGACATTTTCAGATGAAGAAGTGCTAATGGCCAATAGGTACATGAAAAAATGCTCAATCAACATAGCTGGCCATTTGAGAAATACAAATTAAAACAAGACGGAGATTCCATTTCACTCCAGAAAGAAAGGCTACCATTAAGAAATCAACCAATAACAAATGCTGGCGAGTCTGTGGAGGGAAAAGAAACCCTTTGCTACTTCCATAAGACCACTTTCTTATTTCTAGCCTTACAAGATTTTCCAGGTTTATTTTGCATAATCTCTGCTCCTAGTTCCTCCTATTAGACAATGATGTTATGAACCAGAATCTGGGTGCTGGGTGTGCTCCTTGATTGTGCCATTTCTTCTTAGTCCTTTCAGCTGACAGAGCAAGGAGATATGTGTGTATACTTAACCCATGTTAAACATCTACAGATCTATGTGCATCTGAATCAATATTAAGTTAAATAAGAGTTCTTAATAATTATTTAAAAATTAATACCAATTATAT
>NW_004624797.1:10615039-10640318 GCF_000247695.1 Heterocephalus glaber
TTGCTGGTTATTAAAATATTAATTATATTATAATTAACTTCAATTATAATTATTATTTGATAATTTCTCTTACTTTAATCCTCACCACATGGATTATTCTATCTTCCTCCCCTTGCTGACCTGTAAACTCCCATTTCCGCAGTGAGAGCTCTGGCTTCCACTACTTGCTATTCGTTTATTTAATTTTTCACTTCCAGTATTATTTATAACAGTTTCAGAATTGTGAATTCATACCCCCCACAGGAACCAACTGTACTACTAGATCAGAACGCTTCAGTAGAGGTTCTTTTGCTTTTAATCTTACAGACTACTCATTTCCAAAGTTACCAGGGACACTACCTCCTCTCCCCCTCCCACCTGCTTCAGTGAGGTTGTTGAACACATCTGTAATACATTTAGACCCTTTTGTTATTCTGCATTCCATCCTGTGATTCCTTGGCTTCCTAAATACTTCTAAATTATCCTACATTGAGGTTTATTCTTTGTGTTGTAAAGTTCTACAGTTTTTGATAATGCTTAACGTTTTATAGTCACTATTATAGTATTATAGTATCATATAGAATACTTTCACTTTCCTAAAAATTTCCCTATGTGTTACCTTTTTAATTCTCCTTCTTTCAAAGCCCTGGAAACTCTGATCTTTTCACATCTCTATAGTTTTGCCTTTACAAAGACATCACATAAATGGAATTGCACAGTAAGCAGCTTTTTCAGAATGGCTCCGTTCATTTAGCAAAATGCATGTAATACTTGTCCACATCTTTTGTGGCCTTATAGATCTTTTTTTTTTTTTGGTACTAGGGATCAAACTCGGGTCCTTGCGCTTGCGCAGCAGGTGGTGAAACCACTGAGCTAAATCCCCGGCCCTCTTATAGATCTTTTAAAGTTACTGAAGACTATTCTTTTGAGTGAAAGTACCAGTTTGTTTATTCACTCACTTGTTGAAGAGCATCTTGGTTGGTTCCCATTTTTGGAGATTATGAATAAAGAATCAATAAACATTTACTGCATGCTTTTGTGTATATATAGCTTGACAGATCGTCTAGATAAGTATGTAAGGGTATGGTTGCTGGATGGTATGGTGAGATTTTGTTTAACTTTGTAAGAAACTGCCAAAACTGTCTTCCAAGAGGATGTACCACTTTGTATTCCCACCTGCAGTGATTTAGAGTTCCTGTGTATTGTCTACTTGCCAGCAGTTGATATTGTCAGGGAATTTTTTATTCCAGCTAACCCAATACATGTATACTGGCATCCCATTGTTGTATGAATTTGCAATTCTCTGATGACAGATGATGTTAATAAACTTAAATACTTATTTGCCATCTGTATATCTTCTTCATTGAGATGTCTGTTCAGCCTTTTTGCATACAGCACTACCCAAAATACAAGGCAGTTATGAAAGAACTTTTAGGGTTAATATTCAAGACTAGAACTCCCAGGTTTTTACTAATAGGTCACTGGCAAGAAGTAAGCATTTTTCTGCTAAGTGTTCATGCAAACATCTGCTCACGAATGGAAGTTCTTAATTTTATTATAATCTGATTTTTAAAAATTTTATTTTATGGTAAGCACATTTTTTATCCTATTTAAAAATATCTTTGCCCACCAGAATGTCATGAAGAATTCTCTAATTTTTTTTTGTAAGCTGTATTGTTTGACCTTTCATATGATATGAGAAATGAGTCAATATTCATTTTAATAGATGAATAGTAAATAGACACAGCAATGTTTACTGAAAAACTCTTTCTCTGCTATATTTGCAATGTGACCATTGTGATAATATGATGATTCTATAAGTATGGGTCAAATTCTAAACTCTGTATTCTCTTCCACTGGTACATTAATCTGACACACTATCTTAATGAGTATATCTTTATAAGAGGCTCTGACATATGGTAGTGTAACTCAGCTATGCCAAATATGTTTTGTGCCCCCCAGTGTATTTTATTTTTCTGTCAGGCCATAATTTAGGGTCTGGCACAGAGTAAGCTCTCAGTAAATAACTTCCCTTCCTTTCTACTACCAAACGTTTGGAGGAAGTAATTTATATATCCTCTTTTTATTTCCTTATTACCTTCCTTTTTCATAGACTCTGGCAATCAACCTTTTGCATTTTCATGCCAATAAAATACTGTTTTACAATATTATCATTTGTAGCAGATAGTGTTGATACTCCATCTTTTCTGATTTTTTTGTGACCCTCTGATTTTGGCGTGCTTTTTGTTCCAGCAGTGAGTGTTTGTTATCTCTTTTGCAGGCCACACTCCTTAGACTATCAGAACCTTTTTTTCCCACATGCACTAAGAACCAGGCATGCCTGGGAGTTTACGTTCCTCTTGTGTCTTAAATAATCATCAGTGAATGAAGGTGTATGACTGTCCTAGCTCCTCCATCTCAGATAAGGTTAACTGTGGGACATGATATACATCAAAGTTCTTCTGACTGAAGCTACCTCTTGAGACTTCCCCAGTTATCATGATTTGCTTGGCCTCTGTTCCACCCTTGTTGTGCCACCTCCGGCCCACCCCAGAATTTTCTATCAGTTTCCCTTGGGGGCTCTACCTTAGTAAATAATGTGCACACCGATAACTTGTTCCATGGTCTGCTTCTGAGAAAATTTACCTAGGGCAATTTTGACCCAAAGTAATCCTAGAAGTGGAATTCCAGAATTGTATCACCATCTTTTAGATTGTAATTGGGACTTCCTGTTAAGTTACAGTTGCTAAATCTTTCATCAGTGATTAATTGGGATGCATTCACAAGAAGATACATTGTTACATGTGATATATCTAGAATTTTGAAAAACAAGGACTATAGAATTGGTTGTTTCTGAGTGATACTGATACATTGCAGGGAGAAAACAACAGATTCAGGTCAGCCAATTACCAATTTAATTCACTGTGTGAAAGTCGAAGTCCTCTCTGGCAGCATATAAAGAGTCCTTCATCTCCTCCAGTGAGAAGCAGACAAGGCTGAAGACCTAATTTTCACGATTGGAGAGTGTCAGAGAAAGCTGAGTCCACGGCCTCATAAGTCCTCTGTGCTAAAATCATGGCTTTGATAAAGAATGAGTCACAATTTGAGAGTTGGGGTGGGGTTATTTAGATTCATATACTGGAGAACATTGAACTCTCATATTCCCCCCAAAAATGTGAAGCCAAAAACTGTGCTCCATGACTTGCTAGAAAATAATGCAACCCCCTTGTCTGAAGACTACATACAGATTTTAGCTGAGCCAGATACCTTGCAAAACAATACTCTTTCTCAAAATCTTCCTCTACTTTCTCTTCTGGCTGCTCAATCAATACACAGGTTAAGTTAGCAGAACCCATCTGGGGAAGATACGGTCTTTCTGGGGAAGGGCATGTGTTATAAATCTATGGAGCTACAGAACCTAATGATATGTACTACCAGAAACTGAGAGAACATGCCTGGGTGTGATACTTGATAGAGGGGAGTAGAATATGAAGCTGGATAAGGGAGAAGTTTTTTTGCTTTCAAGATGTGAGTATTCTACTGACTCAATATTTAATATAGCTTATAAAAGTAATATATATATAATACAAGGTTACTTGGAGTCAGACCTAGTTTTAGACAGCTTGGATAACTCCTGGAAATTTGAAGGAAAATATGAGCTACATAAAATGAGATAAAGTATATGGATTGCTTTTTTAGAATGTTCAGAAAGGGATCAAATGCTATTAGATATGAGTATATTATAAAATATTTATTTCATTAAACTTGAGAGCCCTTTACATGACTGAAGGCCAAGAGGACACCATTACTAAGGTGAAAAGAAATGTACCAGTAAGGGATGTTCCAAAACATTTGAAAAGCTCAGACATTCATGTTCTCTATTCTGCTAGGCTGGAGCTGACTGTAAGAGATACTGTTATGGAACTAAGCTCTGTGATATCGATGGAAATAATAATATTCAGAAAAGCTGAATTCAGGTAGCAGTACATAACCACCAGAGATAAGTTGAATATAATTATTGTAATTATCACCAAAATTCAAGTTGCAACCAGGAGTTTTTCAATGCTGGAATCTAGAGGAGCAGGACTCATAGTAGGCTAATGAAGATTTTGTTTGAGATACATACTTTAAATACAGGAAGTGAATGAAAGGAAATTTATCTACATTGCCCCAATAAAATGTTCAGATAGTTTTCCAGTTTTCATATCTTAGCCATTTTTTCAGTTTCAGAAGTCATGAGTATCCTTGAAATGCAACACTAAGTGTATGTTAAAATGATTGTACTAGACCTTCCTCAAAAGAAATTTATTGACATTTATCTGTAGATGTGTACATTGGGAAAAGAAGGACTGTCTGTATCTTTGAGTGTCGTTGGATACTGAGTGAGCAAACACTGATGTTATGGAACCCAATGGACAATAAAGCCCTGCCACCATTAGAATAACCACTTATGGAATTCTTGGTCCACCTTACCAAGTAGGTCCAATGGGGCCAAAGACACACATAGTAAGCGTTTCTGATTGCTTAAACACACGGACAAATTTAGCACATGAGAGAAATTTGATTTTTGATTCCTGTACCTAAATATTTGAGATACTATGGTAAGAAAGCAGAAGTGAACTCCTTTAAAAAATACTCCTCCTTCAGGTCACAATTGCAAAGAAAAAACAATACTACCTCCTAAGTAGAATGATATAATGACACTTTCAAAGACAAAGGAAGCAGGGACAATAATCCATATTATGTCCTCATTTATACATCAAAAATCAGCTATACCCTGGTAGATGAGGATGAGCTAATACAAACTTAAACAAGTAATCACCCTGGTTAAAGCTTCTGTGCCAGATATAATATTCTTTTAGTATAATGGATCATTATCAAAACAGACTCTGATATTTGATAAGTGGATTTGATATGGCTAAAGGATTTATTTCAATATCCATTGGGAAGAAGAATAATGAGGTGTTCCCATTCACCTGGATAGGCAGCAGTATACACTCATAATCTTGATACAGTTCTATTTTTAACTCTCTTGTTCTTTAATATGATATAGTTCAAAGAGAACACGAGAGTCTGAAACTTCTACAGGATTTCATATTGGTCCAGTAAATCCATAATATAAATTTATTTGGCTCTACTAAAGAGCAAGTGACAAATACAGTACTATAGATTCATGAGCTCCAGGGAATATAAAATAAAATTTATAAGGATGCAGTGACTTGTGACATAGTGAAATTTTGAAGGATCCAGTTATCCGGGTCATGCCAATGTGTCCCTTCTGCAAAAAGGGTATTTTATTGCACTGTAATTCACCTGCTACTGAAAAAGTAGCACAGTACTTCATAGGTCTGTTTTTTTCTGGCATTAGTCATATCATTGCTATTTCTATTTTTTCAACTTTTATTTTTTAATTAGTACGTGTTTGCCATACATAATGATGACCTTCCTCTTGGGGAGCTGGTACAGGTGCATAACACATCTTAACTCTTTTCTCACTTCCTTCCTCTCCTGTCTCTCCCCCCTCCTTCCATCTTTTGGTCCCCTTCTCATTTGCAAAAGATCAATCTCTATTTCTTATTATCTATCTTTTGTTTTGCTCTCTTTGTGTTTTGGATTTCCCATATAAGAGAAACTTTATATTTGAACTTGTGTGTCTGATTTACACTTTCCTACAAATGACTCATGTTTATCCTTCTTTTCGGTAGAGCAATACTCCATTGTGTGTAAATACCATATTTTCTTTATGAGTTCATCTTTGATTGACATATGGAAGGCTTCCAAGATATAGCTATTATGAATTATGTTGCTATACACATGTATGTGCATGTATCACTGTAATATGATATTTTTAAACCTTTGGGGAATACACCTGGGGAAAAAGCTGAGTCAAATGGAATTTCTAGTTTAGGTTTTTTGAAATCTCCATACTAATTTCCATAATGCCCTGTTTCCCCTGAAAATAAGACCTAACCAGAAAACAATCAGCCTTGAAAGCTAGAGATCAAAAATGCCAGCCCCAAGGTAAGAATATGCTGACTGGGGCTGGAGTTTTTGATCTCTAGTTTTCAAGGCTGATTATTTTCCAGCTAGGTCTTATTTTCAGGGAAACATAGTGGTTGCATTATTTCTATTTTCATTTTATTTATTTTACTAGAACATATTTGTGATACATAATGAATATGCTTGTTGTAAGAAGTTATACATATACATATCACAACTTAATCCTTTTAACCTCCCTTTCTCCTCTCTTCCCCCCCTCCCCCTCCATCCCTAGATCCCCTTCCCATTTGCAAAAGATCTACTTTCCTGTTTCCTATCATTTATCTCTTATTTTCCTCTTTAAATTATTTGTACTTTGGGTTTATCATATAAGAGAAACCATAGGATATGGTTCTGATGTCTGATTTATTACATTTAGCATTATAGTCTCAAGAGGCATTCATTTGCCTATAAATGACCAAATTTATCCTCCTTTATGGCTTTGGAATTTTGAAGACTGAGTATGCTGCAATTGGGAATACTGGACAATTTATGAGCTAAATTTGAAATCTTATGGATTTTTATAGGAGTATATTATTTTATTGGTATATATTAGTAATGTAGAATAATGAGATTTGATTTGCTATACTGCTACATGCATATAACATAGTTTGATTGTTTACATTCTTTTCTTCCCTTTTCTCTCTTACCCCTTCTCCATCTCTGAAAGTTTACCTTCTAGTCTCCTGTCACCTCTCATTATGTATGTATATATGTATGTATGCATTTTAGACTGCTTATATAAAAGAAAACATGATATTTAGCTTTCTGAGAGTAGGTTATTTTTCTCAACATGATTTTTTTATTGCATGTTTGTAACACATAATGATTACATTCATTGTAGGTAGTTGTTACATATACATGACACATTTTAATTCTTTTTGTGTCCCCCCACCGTGTCTTGGTCCCCTTCCCATTTGCAAATGATCTATCTCCCCTTTTCCTTTTGTTTGTCTTTTATTTTGCTCCTTAATTTATTTATACAGTGGTACCTCAGTTCACAAACTTAATTCATTCCATGATTCTGGGGAAGATGGCCGCAGTCATGTTCACCACTCAATGCAGAGTTCGGGAATGGAAGCGAAATTTTGCCAAATGCTTCTGTTCATGAACTGAATTATTTGTGAACAGAAGCATTTGTGAACCAAGACACCACTGTACATACAATACTTTAGGTTTCTCATATAAGAGAAACTATGTGATGTTTAAGCTTATGTGACTGACTTATTTTACTTAACATTATAGTTTCGAAGGGCATCCATTTTTCTTCTGAATAGCAGCATAGTACTCTATTGTGTGTAAGTACATTTTCTCTATCCATTCATCTGTTGATGGGCATATAGGCCCTTTCCAATAATTAGTTATTGTAAATTGTGCTTCTGTAAACGTGGGTATGAGTGCATCACTGTATCATGATGTCTTTAGCTCCTTGGGAAAAGACACCCAGTAGAATAGTTGGGTCAAATGGAATTTCTCTTTTTATTTGAGGAATTTCTACACTGATTTCCATAGTGGTTGAACTAGTTTACATTTCCACCAACAATGTAGAAGAGTTTCTTTTTTCCTCTGCCAACTCCCCAGCATTTATTGTTACTTATTTCTTGTTTACAGCCCATTTTCTGGAGTAAGATGGAATCTTATAAGAAAGGGCAATCTTGCAAGAAAGGGCAGTGAACAGTGTCCAGGCTGCAGTACAAATGGTACTGCTGCTTCAGATAAGTGATTTGTTAGATTCCATGAATCTAGATATATTTGTGATAGATACAAATGTCATATGGAACCTCTGGTGAATCCCAACAGAGAAGTTGGAAGTCCAAACCTCTGGGTTTTGAGGCAAGTCCATATTGTACTCCATTACAAAAGAAGCTCCAGGAGTGAAGGCAGGGTGGGGAAAGGTTGATCAATGTGCTGAGTTACAGTTAGATCGAAGCAAGAAGTTCCGGTGTGCTATTGCACAGCAGGGTGACTACAGACAACAGTAAGGCACTGTACATATGAAAGCCCTAGGAGAAAGATTTAAAAACTTTTCACCATAAGCAAATAATAAATCTTCACATTTAATTTGATAAATTTAATTTAACTAGTTTAAATTGATTTAAACATAACACAATATATACAGGTATTGAAATAGTACATGTTACCATTAATATGTGCAATTTGTATGTTTCTATATATCAGTTAAAATAGATTTAAGCTTTTTTTGTGTGTGATACCGGGGATTGAACTCAGGACCTTGTGCTTGCCAGGCAGGAGAGGTGCCACTGAGCTATATCCTCAGCCCTAAAATAGATTTAATTTGAAAGAGAAAATGGGACATATTCTTGTATGATCAGGACATCAATATTAAAATGAATGAAATAATAACTAAGAATATTCACAATAAAAAGTAATATCCTTATGTGGTAAAATTATTTTAAAGCATTAATTTTTTAGCACTCTTTGGTTTTCTAATAAGCACTCATTTAAGAACTGTTTATTTTTTATTTTTGTAAATTTTATTGGTACAATTTAGATATACATAATGATCACATTCATCATAGGGAATTTGTACGTGTAAATGATATATCTTGATTCCTCTTTACATTCCACTCCGATCCTTCTTCCCCTCGTTATTTACAAAGGTTTCTGTTTTATCCTTCTTTTCTGATTTTTTCTTTTCCCTTCCTTCCTTTCCTCCTCCTCCTCCCTACTTCTCCTTTCCTTTTGAACAATTTCTTCCTATTTCACAATATCTATTATACATTTTGGTCCTCATTTACACTTCTCATATGAAATAGTACAAATAACAAATAAATATATGAAAAAGTGTTCAACATCACTGGTCATTGGAGAATGCAAATTAAAACAACGCTGAAATTCCACCTCACCCCAGAAAGAATGTCTATTATCAAGAAATCAACCAATAACAAATGCTGGTGGGGGTGTGGGGAGAAAGGAACCCTTCTCCACTGTTGGTGGGAGTGCACACTGGTGTAACCACTGTGGAAATCAGTGCAGAGATTCCTCAAAAGACCTGCTTATTAATTGAGAGAGTTTGATTTTATGGAAAGAGCTTACTCTGGAGTCCTGTAGCGGTAATTACCTACAAAAATAGAGGTGCATGTTAAATGAAAAGTTAAGTACTGATTTCCCATTTATGCATGAAAATGAATAATATGAACTTACAAGCACTGTAATATAATATACCAATATTCTTTGTACATTTACCATGTAATGTGGTGGCCACAGTAATATCACTGGCCCTGTGAAACTTGACAACACAAACCTGCAGAAGAAATTAGTTTTGTTTCAAAAGTCAGTCATTAGTTAAGAACACTGTACCTGAGATAATCATAAAATCCACATGGATACAGAAAGTACATGACTTTTAATTTAGATCAAATAATTATACTTTGTGTTAATTTTTCTGATTTTAATTTCATACATCATTACAGATAAGAAAAATAAAATGACAGTGCTAAAGTAGGTTAACTTCAATACCTACATGATACAATTTATTGTAGAATATTTAGCCTTTCTTATTTTTTATCCACTTTATAAACTAAACTTCCACTGAAAACATTTATTTCTACTGAAGGTGAAATATCTGACAATAACATGAATGTGATTATAAATTCAGTTAAAATATAAGCACTAAAGGTAAAATTGTCCTTGTGATGTTAATAATAGTACAGCTTTGTTGGATTGCAGTAACACAGGCAATGTTCTTACATAAGGAATGTAATCATTATGTATTGGAAATGTGTACTTATGAAAAATAAAAACTAAAAAATATATATGGAGCAGAAATGTTTATTTGTAATTTATTGTGGTATACATATGATTCACAAGTACGTAAAAAGCTGTCATATTTCACCATTTCAAATAGAAATTACAGTTGTCAAAATACAAATATATACTCAAAGGGTAACTGAACTTCAAAATATTTGTGATGTAGCTGATATTGAATAAAAAAGAAAAGAAAGGAAAAGGCCTTCCAGATGTACTATTGAGTCCTGATGGAGAAAGAATGAATGTCCATAGGAAATTAACCAACTATGCCAGCAGAGCTTGTGTCACCAACTAGGTTCTGTTGGACCTAACAGGTCATAAGATTGGTCCATCACAGCAGTAATTCATGGTTTTATAGGAGCAGTATATTTTGAATTAAATCTGATTATGCTCAGAGGGCATGAATAAGTTACATACACAAGTTGTCCAGTCCCCACTGTTCCAATAAGGACTCTCTCTCAGCTCACACATGTATCCTCGTGGGACATTCTCTACAAGCAGTTTATAAAAAAGGAAAAAGCTGAAGTCTGGTTCATGTGTTGATGTGAGGTAAAAATAGATGGCAAAAGTAAAACTGGATGACAGTTGCATTACGGTCCTATTCAGAGATATCTGAAATACAGTACTAAGGGAAAATCCTTCAAGTGTGCAGAGCTGATAAGTCATCCACTTTGGGCAAAGATGTAATTAGCTTCTTATATATAGACTTCTGAGCAGTAATCAGTTGTTTAACTGGTTGGTTAAGGTTTTTGGAGAAGCAGATCTGGGAGATTGAAGTCAAAGAGGAGGCATATGGATGGATCTATAGGAGTGGACACAAAGTGTGAGGATCTTTTCCTCTCACAATAATGATGATGAAAGAGCATCCACTGAAGTATAAGCACTAAACAAGAAGTCAATGGGAAGACTTAGTCAGTGGATGTCAGTCTCTGTTTATCTTACCAGCTCTTTCACAATACACCTATGAATGGAGTAATCATGATATTGGTTGTAGAGGCTATGCTTTGAGCACACAATATGGGCTCCTTCTTGCCAAGGCTGATTAGCTACTCTCACCTCATTTTGATCTTTGAATATCAGAGATCAATGTTAAGCCTTCAATATGGTATTGTCCCTTGATGGTAAGTTAATTATATCTTGCCCCAGAAGAAGTAATGATTTATTATAACTGGGATTTACTTATATGAGGTGTAAGATTTTTCTTTTCTGCTTGAAGTGCTTAAGGCAACTTCCCTATCTGAGTTTTAAAGAAATTCTGATTTACCAACATGAGGTTCTTCATATTGGATGGTCCTTGCATTAATGGAATCACTTTATGGAAAAGGAGGCATAACAATGAGTTCATGACAATAGTTCCACATTATCCAGAAGTTGTCAGCCTGCCATGGTTTCTTGAGAGCACAGATGAACAGATGAGTCAACATCTTGTAGATGATGCCTATGGTGTGGGACTTTGTTCTTCAAAGGACAGTGTATGTCTCAAATCAACAGACATGATACCGTACTCTGTTTCCAATAGGCAGAATATACAGATGTGGGGGGAAATTTATGTATATACAAGTGGTCCCATTCATCATCATTTCCAATGATTCACTGGGAAACTTCTTGAAAACTCATTTGACAAATTCTGCTCCTAGATGTCCTGATTGCCAGAGGGCTTGTGCTTCCACTAGGGCACACTGTAATATTCCCACTAAATTTAAAGCTATAGCTACCTCCTAGTAATTTTAGGTTTCTTGTACCACTGGATCAGCAGGTAAAGAAGAAAGTTAAAATACTGGCAAGTCCAGTAGACTTTTATCATCAGGAGCAAATTGGTGGTGTTTCTTCTGTGCCCATTTTTTAACTGGGAACAGGCAATGGTCATGGGAGGAAGGGGCTGGAGAAGAGAGAGGCCAGTCATCTTTTTGCCATGTTCAGCCTTCCAGAGATCTTGAGCTTCTCAAGGCTGATTCAACCTCCACAAAAATGATCTCAAAATGTGACAATAAGTGAGGGTGTTCCCAATGTGAGCCAGTCCCATATACTGGCCCCAGAAGGTAACAGCATGAAGCATTCTCAATCATGCTAAGTCTTGCCTATTAACTCCACTCTCAGGGAAAGAAATGTGTTCATTAACTGTGGCAAAGAAGAATTTGACAGCAGATCTAAATGCCAGGAAATAGAGCTAGAGGAGAAATTGGATGCTTTTCCAACAGCTAAATTGAAGGAATTGTTCAATGCTGTCTGAAGGGACCTATCTGGAACTTGTGAGGTTTTTTTGGTTGTTGTTATTAAAGCAAGTGTAGGAGGAATGACTTTATTTTTTTCAATGAAGATTTGAATTTGTGTATTTATTAGTACCTGTTTCCAGTACATAATGATTACATTTATTGTAAGGAGTCTGTACATAATACATCCTAATTCTTTTTTGTCCCTTTCCCCACTTCTCCCTCCCCATTCCCACCAACCCTTCTTTCCCTCTACATCTGCAAAAGCTCTATCTCCATTTTTCTTCAACTCTTTTTAAAGTTCCTTTTCCCTTCCTTCCCTACTCTCTCCCTCCATCTCTATTTCCCCTTCCCATTTGAAAAAGATTTCCCTGCTTCCTAATATCTACCTCTTGTTTTGCTCCTTATTTACACTTTGGGTTTCTCATACAAGAGAAACAATGTGATATTTAAGTTGCATTTCTGATTTATTTCACTTAAGTTTGTGGTCTCAAGTTTATCCTTAATATTAATGCCTCAAGTTTATCCATTTTTACAGCAGAATAGTACTCTACTGTATATAAATACCACATTTTCTTTGTCCACTCATCTGTTGATGAGCATATGGGCTGTTTCCATGATTTAGCTGTTATAAATTGTGTTGCTTAGCTGAAATACCAACCTACACTATTTCTGAAAAAGTGAGTAGAACTCGCTTTCTAGTCAGAGTAAATAGCACTTTTAAAGACATGTGAATTCAAATACTGCACATCTTTCAAGATGTTATTAATTGGTTACTGTACTGTATAGTTTTAATAATTTTGATTGAAACCCTTTAACAATTCTTTGTAAATTTTAACTCATTTTAGTTGATTTTCAGTACTATTTACATAGGAATTGATTTTTACGGATATAGTAGAAGAAATGTGCTGTATTTTGATAAAATTCACTTGTATGTGTGTTTTAATCTCTAAAAAATAGAATGACATACAGCTTCTTTTTTTTATTAAATTCTTTTATTGGTACGTTGTAGGTATACAACACAATTACATTTCTCATTGGGAATTGTACCTTTATATAATGCATCTTGGTTCTTATTTTTTCCCCATTCCTAGCCCTCCCTTCATGCCCTCCACCCTTCCCTATTTACAAAGACTTTATTTCCATTTTTTCCATTTCTCATCATTTTTCCTTTCCCTTCTTTCCTTTCCTCTGTACCTCCCACTACCCCTACCACTTTGGACCTTTTCTTCCTATTTTGCATTATCGATTATTCATTCTAATCAATGGTACATTTTAGGTATACAATATAATGACATTCTTCATTGGAAATTTGCACCTTTACATAGTCTCTCTTGGTTCTTGTTTTTCACCCTTGCCCAGCCCTCCCTTCAACCCCTCCATTCCTCCCTATTTACAAAGATTTTGTTCCTATTTTTCCATTTTCTCATATTAATCCCATTCCCTTCTATCCTTTCCTCTAGCCCTCCCACTTCCTTCCCCTTTGCCCCTTTTCTTCCTATTTCACATTACCTATTATACATTTAGTCCTTATTTACACTTTCAGTTTCTGTAAGATTTTATGAACAAAACCTCAGTTGCCTGTGAACTAGCACAAACAATCAACAAGTGGGATCTCTTCTTATTAAAAGGCTTCTGCACAGCAAGAGAAACCACCAGCAGTGTGAAGAGACAACCCACAATGTGGGAAAAAATCTTCACCTGCTCTTCCTCAGAGAAAGGTCTACTATCTCGAATCCATAAAGAACTTAAAAAGATCAGACCTCCCAAATTTAAAGACCCAATCCAAAAATGGGCATCTGAAATGAACAGACATTTCTCAGACAAAGAAGTGGGAATAGCAAATAAATACATGAAAAATGTTCAACATCACTGGTCATTTGAGAGATGCAAATGAAAACAAAGCTCAGATTCCACTTCACTCCAGAAAGAATGTCTGCTATCATGAAATCAACCAATAACAAATGCTGGTGGGGCTGTGGGGAAAGAGGAACCCTGCTCCACTGCTGGTGGGAGTGTAGACTGATGCAACGACTGTGGAAATCAGTATGGAGATACCTCAAAGAACTAGGACTGGAAGTCCCATTTGACCCCACTGTTCCACTGCTGGGGTTCTTCCCCAAAGAATTAAAAGAATCATACAACAGTGATATATGTGCGCCCATGTTCACAGCAGCGCAGTTTGTAATAGCTAAAACTTGGAAACAGCCCAAATGCCCATCAACTGGAGACTGGATAAAGAAAATGTGTTTTTTTATAAAATGGAGTACTACTCAGTCATAAAAAATGAGAAATTAGAGACATTTATAAATAAATAGGACAAACAGCTTCTTTAAGACAAAAAAAATGTGTTGCTATAAGCTATAAATATGGGAATGCATGTATCATTGTAGTATGATGACTTCAACTCCTCAAAAAACCAAAGCTAGAAACTCCATTTCACCCAGCTATTCCCCTTCTAGCTACCTTCCCACGTCCTTGCAAACACTTCTAGTGTCTTCACAAAAGAATTAAAAAATACAGTGAATGCTGCTGCCAAGTGCCATGCAGTGGAAATGTAGGCTTGTAGAAATATTACAGTGTGTCTTCATCTACCTAATTTATCAGATATGGCACCATTGGACTTCTAGCTCTTCACTAAAGTCAAAATGACAATGAAAGGTAAACACTTTGAATGAATTCAAGACATCTAGACATCTATGGCAGCACAACTAAAGACATTCAGCAAAGAGAACTTCCAGAAGTGCTTTAGAAAGTGACAATGAAGATAAGTGTGTTTGAAGATAAGTGTGAGGGGGAGTCTTTTGAGGGAGATTAATGGCAGTGTGTTTTTTTACTATAGTATATTTAAAAATGTAGACACATACCATATTTGGATCCCACATTGTATATGAATAAGTTTGGAAATGAAGCCCAATAGCAAAACTTTCTTCCTCCCTTTGTTCATCCACCCGATTGCTTTCCTTGGAATTTTACCAGGTTCAGAGCTTGGGATATGGTTTAAGTGTGCCCCCAAAGGTTCATGTGTTGGAAGCAGTGATATTTAAGAGGTGGCCTCTTGGGGGGGGATCAATGGAAATTCTAACCTCAGAAGTGGATAAGGTAATTCTCGTGGGACTTGAGTTAGTTCTTGCAGAAGACAATTACTATAAAAAAGCAAGACTGTTCCCTCCCATCTCTTTCTAGATTCTGGTCTCACCACATAATCTCTCCTCACATACACGCCCCCCCCCATGGCATTTATCATGATGGGATACAGGGAAAAGGGCCTTCACCAGAGGCCAAATCAATGGAAGTGCAGGATCTTGGAATTTCAACCTCTAAAGCTGTGAACTACATAAACTTCTTTTACTTATACATAATTTAGCTTTGGGTATTATATAGCAGCAGAAAATGGACCAAAATACGAGGCTTCCCCTAGTAATGGGGAAGAATGTTCATGCTTGCCATGTCCACTTGTCACTGGCCCTCTCAGAGTTCACAACTTGTTATTGGTCTTTTTCTACCAGTACCCAAACTTGAAGGCGGAGTGACTCAGTACCTACTTATGCCTTTATACAGAATATTCAGTATTCCATATTCTAACTTCTATGACCTTGATCATTTTACAGACCAGCATGAAGTCTCTTTTTCCATCTATAATACAGCAATAATATTAATAACACTCATCTCAATGGATTGTTTATAAGGTTTAAATGAGAAGTTTTGGTTAAAGCACTCGATAAAATGCCTGGCATATAGGATGAACCCACAAATTTTATTGAGTAGTGTCTATTTCACTCACACAGTTAATAAAAGACTGAGGTCTTGAACCAGTGTTTTATGACTTGGTCACATTTATTTGTTTAAAGATCTTTCCACTTATCCTGGGAGGGAGATTTAAGTTCTTTTTCACCTTGCCTTCTTGGTATCCACTCTGTATAAGGGATTGAAGATACCAAGATGAACAAGACATTATTTGTAGTCTCATGGCAGAGAATGTTGACCAAATAGATCATTACAATGCAAAGCGATTATGCTGTGAATGGAAAACTCTGTGGAAGCAGAAATCAGAAGCAATTGTTTTAAAGTGGGAATAAAGGGAAGAATTCTCACAAGGGACATCACATGAGGTGAGTCCTGACAAATGAGTGGGAGTTGGTCTTGTAGAAGGGAGAGATCTCTATGTGTCGCGGGTGGACTTGTAGATAGGAGTCCAGGTATAAGCTAGAGTACTTGAGTAAGTAAGATCCAAGTTTGAAGAATACCTTAGTGTTGAAAAATGAAGATGATAAATGGGATGAAGCTAGAACATTAGGCAGGGGCCAAGTCATGAAAGTTGTTAAACTGTAGGTTATAGAACCTTTTTCCTAGTGTAATGGAGAAAATAGATTGGTTTTAAATGGAATAATGAGATATTTGGATATGATGTTTAAAAATACATAGATAAAGCCTAGTATTATGGTACACACCTGTAATCTCAGCTACTCAGGAGGCTAAGAAAATAAGATTGTAAATTCAGGCTGGCCTGGGCAACTTAGTGAGATCCTGTCTTAAATTTACAACAAAAAAATGCTGGGATGTAGGTCAGTGGTAGAGTTCCCTTGGTTTCAATCCCTAATACTAGAGAGAGAGAGAGAGAGAGAGAGAGAGAGAGAAAGAAAGAAAGAAAGAAAGAAAGAAAGAAAGAAAGAGGAAGGAAAGAAGGAAGGAGGGAAAGAAGAAAGACAGAAAGAGGAAGAAAGTAAAAAGAAAGAAAGAATAAAGGGAAAAGAAGGAAAGAAGGAAAGAAGAAAAAAAGAGGAAGGAAACAAGAATGAAAGATTTTGATAGGCACACCAGATAAGAGATTTTTGCAGTTGTTAAGGCTAGCATAATGCTGGCTTGCACCAGAGTAGCAGTAGTGGGTATGGGGGATATATACCTCATAGATAATATATTTAGGAGATAGAATGGACAAGACAGGATTTGTCTTGATGGATTTGAAGGGAGGGACAGAGAGAGAGAGAGAGAGAGAGAGAGAGAGAGAGAGAGAGAGAGAGAGAGAAATCCAGGGTTATTCTAAAGGTTTTGGCCTAAGCAACTGCATAAATGATGGTGGCATTTAGTAAGATTGGGAACCAAAAAGAAATTTACCTTACCTTCTCATTTTGCATGTGAAAAAACTGAGTCCCTCACAGGAAAGTGATATGCCCAAGATTGTACAAAAATTAAGGACATATGAAGGACAAGACTCATTTATTTTATTTAGTTTTTCTCTAACACTTTTCCCCCTGCATCAAAAATTTCCTCTGCTCAGCAGTCTTTGTACACTCGTAAGGGCTAAATGAATTAAATTAACATCGGAAGTCCAATATCAAAGGAGAGAGGGTAGAAGCTTGGGTCATAAATCTACAGTTTTGTTAACATGACTCAAATTACAGAGAATTTATTCACTAGGAATTGATTTTTTTTCTTTTAGCATTAGACTTACAAGGAGTGATTTCATATAAAGCAAAGCACACTACCCTTGGTATTTAATGAGAGAAGAATCACAGCCTAGTCAGGAGGAGATGCGATCCCCAATCATGATGAAAGTCCTGGCTGATGAGGGAGAAATAATTTGCCTACTCTAATAGGTCTCAGTTTACAGCAAGTCCGGGTATAGAGAAAGAAATATTCATTCATCCACCATGTATCTATTGAGGGTCCATTGGGTTTTAGGCATTGTTCTAGGTACAGTAGATATATTGGTGAGCAAATAGAGATCTCCATGAGTGACTTAAGTGAGCTTACATTTTAGTAGAGGTGAAAGACAATTAACGGCAAATGTAACTGTAAGTAAGATATACAATGTATTTGATAGAGATAAATGCTAAGGAAAAATATAATGTAGGTATTACAGGCTAAATTGTGTTCCCAGAAAACTCACAAGTTGAAGTCCTAACTTTCAGTACCCAAAAAATGTGACTGTATTTGGAGATAAGGGCTATAACAGTAGTTGATTTTAAATGGAGTCATTAGAATGAGCCCTGATCCAGTATGATTGATTTCCTTGTAAGAAGATGAAATCTGGACATGCACAGAAGGAAAACTATGTGAAGACAGAGAGACGGCAGCCATATACCATTCAAGAAGACATGCCACAGAAAAACCCAATCCCACTTGATGTCAGACTTCTAGTCTCTACTACTGTGAAGAAGGATATTTCTGTTGTTTTAGCCACCCAGTTTATGGCAGTTTGTTACAGCAGCCCTCGAAAGGTAACACAACATGGGAGAAGAATAGGGAGAACTGGTAAAAAACTAGGGCATAATTTTACCTGGAGAGTTAAAGTAACATTTGAGCAAAACACTTAGAGGAAAAGATAGAGGTATCTGTGGAAAAATGTTCCTGGCAGAGAAAACCATCAGTGTAAAGGCCCTGAGCAGTGTACATGATACTTGCAGAATAGGCCAGAATGGCTGAAACAGAACGATTAAGGAGAAAATTAAGAAGAGCTAAGATGAGAGAGTTAATATGTGGTGGATTAGATCATGAATGGCCTTTTATCTTATTGTTTAGAATTTTGCTCTGTGAAATATAGATCCATCACAATAGAAAACTATTTATTAGTTCCTCAACTAAAGATAGAATTATTATATTACCCTAAAATTCTACTCCTAAGTATATAATCAGAAGAATTGAAAATAGATGCTTCTGTTACTATGAATGTTCATAGTAATATAATTCACAATAGCCAAAAGTGGAAACAATTCAAATGTCCAACAATGGATAAGTACATACAAGAAGTAATATATCTATATAATAATGGGATATTATTCAGCAGTAAAATGAAATGAAGTTCTTTCCCATACATTATAAAAATCTGCAACATGGATGAATCTCAAAAATATCACATAAAGTGAAAGGAGCTAGTCACAAAAGGCTACATATCATGTGGTTTCATTTACATGGAATGTTCAGAACAGATAAATCCATAGAGGCAGAAAGGAGATTAGTGATTGCCATGGGGCTAGGTATAGGGAGGAACGAGGAGTGATTGCTTAAGGAGTATGGAGTTTCTTTCTGGGGTGACAAAAATGTTCTGGAACTTGAGGTGATGATTGTCTAATATTATCAATGTATTAAAGTTCATTAGTGGCTAAGTTTATTTTATGTGTATATTACTATAGTATTAGTCAGGATTTTCCAGAATAACAGAAAGGGAGGCTCAGAATTACCATGATATGAAGTGATATAATTCAATCTTAGTTTGAAGACTTGAGAACCAAGAGTGCTGATGTCTGAGGACAGGAAGATGGATGTTTCAGCTAAACTGAGAAGCAAATTTGTACTTCCTTGTCTTTTTTTCTACTTCTCAATAAAATGGATAATGCCCATCCTAAACTGGTGAGGGTGATATTCTTTACTCAGTTTACTAATTCACATGTTTATCTCTTCTGGAAATGCCCCCTCAGAAGCATCAAGAAATGTTTTGCCAGCTAACTGGGCATCTCTTAGCCTAATCAAGTTGACACATGCAATTAGCCATTACACATCACAATAAAAATACTTGTATCAAAAGTAGTGTTTTGAATAGAGCAGTGCCATGATCTGATTAATACATGCTTTATAAAAAATAATCATTTTGGCTGTTGTGTTGAAATGGAATTGATAGGTGGCAAGAATAAAAGCAGGAAGAACAATTAGGAGCGCTTTCAATCATACAACTGAGGGAAAATTGTAGCTTGAACTAGAATGGTATGGTGGAGATAGTGAGGAAAAAGAGTACTGGTAATAGCTTGAAGATTCAGACAACAGTTTTTCCTAGCAGACTGGCTATGGCTCTCAGAAAAAGCAAAGCGTCAAGGATGACTTCAAGGTTTCTGACCACATGGAAGAATGAACATGCCATCAACTGACAGAGAAACATATTTAAAGAGAAAGATTGGGAAGTATTTGTTTTTTATTTGATGTTTGGACATTTTAAATCTGAAATTCCTATTAGATATCCAAGTGCATGTGTTAATCAGACAGGTGGGTATAAGAACCAGCAGTGGAAAGGTCAGGAAAGGAGAAGTTAATTTGGAAGTCTTCCATTTGTACATGATATTTTAAAGCTTTGTTAAGAGGATGAGATTTTTTTTCCAGATTATATAGATTGCTTAGTCTCTCACATTGTGAAACCACAATTCTTATAGAGGGAATATGATTTCTTTGCTCTAAGTCAGCCTCAACTTTTTAAGAAAATATGGTCTGGGAGATGTGCCTATTGGAAGAAACTTCTTCCTGAGATGCGATTATCAATGTGATGGAGAAGCAAAATTCTCCTTACTCTAATCTTCCAGTCTGATTAGAGAGACATTGTCCATTCAGTCTAAATAGCCTCCAGCATGAGGAGAAAGGCATTGTTTCCCTGTTAGAGAGCCACCCACAGTCTGATGAGAAAGGCAGGACTTGGTGCTCCACGTTTATACCTGCTGCTCTGAGGAGGGAGCACTCAGTGCACTAGCACAGCCGAAGAAGAAGCAGCTCACACAGAAAATTTATGGTGAAGAGATCCATACATGTTACAGCCCAAGGCTGAATACCAGCTGATGTCCATGTCTGGGAAGAGCAATTAGAGTTCATTAATTGAGTTGCTGGTAACACTGCTATTCTCAAGGCTAATTATCCTTAATTGGAGTTGTCTACTTTGAAAATAAGCATTTAATTCCCTTCCATTCAATTTAACAATGTTCCAGGCACTATGCTAGACACTTCAGGGAATTCTGTACTTTAAGGAGCTCAATGTTTAGGGATGGGATCAGCCTGATACATAGATAACTCCCATTTAAGGCAGCAGATAATGAGCACTGTAGAGATTTAGATCCTAAAGTTAGAGTAGCACAAGGGTGGGGAAGATTAATTCTGCCATGGTGGGGAGAGTTGGATGGAGCTTTATAAACAGAGCGATATTTGAGCTGGATTTTAGTAGACTGGATAAAATTTCCACAGTTAGGAAAAAAGGCATTCCAGATAGAGGGAACAGCATGAGCAAGTGATGAGAAGACTGAAAGTGCAGAACTTATATAATTGCTTATCTATATGTGCAGTATTCATTTGTTTATTTTATTTATTAATTTAGCAAATACTCATTGAACACCTATTATGTTCCAGGCATCCTCCTTGAGATTTATGGAAGACCTGGAATTTAATTTAGGGTGTAAGTTTAAGATGTTTATTAATAATCCAAGTGTAAATTTCCAGTCGGAAATTGGATATATATATATCCAATTTCCGACTGGAAATTTATATGTGTGTGTGTGTGTGTGTGTGTGTGTGTGTTTGTGGTTAAGGGGAGTTGTTCAATCGGGAGCTAAAACCTGGGGAATTGATGGGACAGTGACAATATGTAACACTGTGAAACTGGATGAGAGCACAAGGGAACAAAAGCAGACAGAAACACAGTCTAAAGATGAGCTCCAAGAGATGAAATGTTAAGCATTTGGATTAATGTAAAGGAACTAACAAAAGTGATTTGAAATAAGTGATGAATGGGGGGTCTAAAGTGAAGGCGAAGGGTAATGAGGATTGAAGTGATAGTCTAGCAGTGGGATATAGAAATGGCCTCAGAGTTTAGCAAGGCATCTTGGGGTAAAACATAAGATTGGACATGGAGGGTGGGGTCATGAGGGTAGGATTTGTGGGAGAGAAAGAAGGGCACAGGAGGCCTCCTGGACATTAATCTGACTCAGACCACTCAATGGATGGTGCCATTAACTAATAAAGGGTGAACGCATAGGGAAGGGGAGAACTGGCTTGAGCTGAGCGGGGAGAAGGAGTCAGGAAATGTTGAGTTCATTTTGCGACTTTTGGGTTGGAGATTCTTGTATGGCATCTGGGATAAGATGTTGTTTGACAGTTGTAAATCCAGGACTTCTAGAACAATACAGAAAATAACTGTGTATGAATCACTAAATTTCATAATGTGCTGCCCACTGTTGGGGGAGAGTTGGAGGGGAGAGTGTCTAGAGGAGACACAAATTTCTGAATCTACTCTGCCATGTATTGACTGTAGGACCTTAGGGTAGCCATGTCATCTCGCTGAGCTTAGGGTTCTCCATTGGTAAATGGAGACAGTTTTAATGCCTTATAGACAGTTCTTTTGAGGGTAAAAAGAAGTTATTGGGTGGAAAAAACCTTAAGAAAAAGAAATGCAGCCCCAGCCCAGTGGAAGATGGCATAGGGAAGCAAAGGCAAGGACTAACCAATTAATCTGATCCTGGATGATGACAACATCCAGGGAGTGGAGGTGGCAACCAAACCCCACAACTGTTGACATTAAGTCCAATAGCTCACTCAACTCCCCATGTGGTGTCCTACATTCATGAGTGAACAGAGATGAGGAACATGTTCCCCATCTACCAATAGGAGCAAGGACATGCCTTGGCTTAAATGGAAACCACATTCTGGGGGGAATGAATGGAGGGGCCTCTAGTGCAAAGAGGGCACCTCAAAGACCCATAGGCCCTAAAGCTAGGCATAGAAAATTGTGGCTGGCTGGATCCCAAGCCTGCATATTGTGGAAAGAAAACACATATTTACAGGAATTTTTTTCTTTGACTCAATCTTTTTTGAATTTTCTATTTTGTATTATTGGGGTTATTTGGCGGTTGAGGTTTTTATTCCAATTTTTTCTCTTCTTTTAGTTTCTTTTTTCTCTTTTCCCTTTCCAATTTTTCTCGTCAATCTTATTTTTTTATCTCTTGTTTTTTCTGTTTATCTTTTTTTTTTCTTGTTATTTCCAGTGACTGCTCTCTATCGCTATTAATTTCCTTTTATTCCTCAATAGGGTCCCCATCTCACTTTTCTTTCATTCTTCTAATATTGCATCGATTAATTTTTTAGATTTTGCTTTTTCATTCTCCAGTTCCCCACCTCCTCCCACATTTACTGGTATAAAACTAAGTTTTATAATCTCTCAATAATAGTTAATTTCATGGCTGCAGACAGGCAGGTCTGTGGACACCGTACCAAGGTCACAAGTCATTCGGAACATGCCGAATCAGCCCGCTGCAAACAAGCAGGTCTGTGGACACCATACCAGGGTCGCGGGTAGCATGGAACACACCAAATCAGCCCGCCTCAATCCATTGGACACCCCCCCCCCCGGGTTCTGGCCTCTTCTCTGTACAGCCACCTGGTTCCACACTACAAAGACCCAGAGGACACCGGACCACCAGACCACTGTACTGGGTAAGTTGGAGTCATCTTCAGCTCCCATCAGGACCGGAACTATCTTCAGGGGAAGGGCAGCTGGAACCTGCAATACAACTCTGCAGAGTTCAACCCTACAGGAGGGCAGGGAGCTCAACTTGGGACTTACAACCAGAAATCTGCCTGAATCTCACGGGTCTGCGACTAGCTTGCTGAGACTCATTGACTTATACCTGCACACTGCTACCCACATTGTCTATTGTGACAGCAGAGACATACCCTGAAAGAGGCCCTTCATCTTCATTGTTATTTTTTTTCCCAAAAGTATTATTAGTTTGGTTTTTTTCTCTTTTCTTTTCCTTTGCTCCCCTTACCTTTAATTTTTTTCCTACTCTTTGCAAATATTTGTTTTTCTCTCCTTTTTTCTTTTCTTTTCTTCTTTCTTTTCTCTTTCCCTTCTCTCTCTCTTACACTCACTCTCTTGCTCTCCCATGTTGTTTTTTTATTGTTTTGGGTTTTTTTTTGGTACCAGGGATCAAACTCGGGTTCTTGCGCTTGCAAGGCAAGTGACAGAACCACTGAGCTAAATCCCTGGCCCTCTCCCACATTGTTCATCTTCCCTTTTTGTCCCTGTTTTGGTCCTCATTTGGAGTTCTTCTTTATTTTCCTATTATTCTCTTTTTCCTTCTCACCTGTCTCCTCTGGCCACACTGCTAACCTTCCCCTATCCTTCTTCCCATCTGTCCCTCCCTCCCCAACCCCTTCTAACTCCCCATCCCAAAGGGTAAAGCTGTTATATTGAAGAGTTCATTCACTATATGTTGGATTGGTCCTCGATCTTGATTTAAGTCACACAGCTAAAGGTGATAGATTAATAAGTACCACAAAATGTCATTTTCGAAGATATACTTGATGCAATGGTGTTGCTGATTGTATCACTTGGGCTAAGGTGTTGGTATTGATCTAGTCAATGAACCTTCCTAGTATAAGGAAAATGAGATAGCCTTAGAGTCATTAGAGACTCAAAACTTAGAGACCAGCTATATCTGGAAGACACTTCTGAGAAGCAATCATTCCATAAGGGTTCTAATTACAAGCAACAAAGATACCTACAATAAGCAATTTCAACTATCACCCCAGGAGATAAACCAAGGACAGTACCAAAAACAAAAATGAGAAGACATTTAAGCAAGGCACAAACTCAGACTTCCACCCTACCCAGGGTAAATCCTGGGGAAATGAGATGGAAAAGTCCCATAACCAACCACCTGGATACCCTGAACTGATAGCACAGGAAGTAACTAAACATATGAATGAGGCTCTAGAAAAATTCAAAGCAGAAATAATCTCCCAGATATCTACAGAGATGGTGAGCAGAGTGAAAGACATGATTAGAGGATCTAGAACAGAAACAGATAAAAAAAAATAGATGAGCTCAGAAACATGCTGGAATCCATGAATACCCAGCATAAGAAAGAAATGGAAACTATGATCGCCCAATATAAGAAAGAAATGGAATCCATGAAACAGATTCAAACAGATATGCAGGAGATCAAAAACTCCACTGAAAGTATCCACAGCTGATTGAGGGAATCTGGAGATAGAATATCAGACATAGAAGACAGGATCACGGTTAGAGACCGTGAAAATAGAGATTTCGTAAAAATAGTAAGGGACCACGAGAAATCAATCCAACAAATGCTAGATGATGCAAAGAAGAATAACATAAGACTGATAGGAGTCCATGAAAAAAACAGGAGAAAACACAATTGACATAAAAAAACTGTTCACAGAAGTAATAGTGGAAACCTTCCCAGGCAGAGGTAGAGAATTGGACATACAGATAAGTGAGGCATATAGAACTCCAACTAGCCAGGATCAAAAAAAATCTACATCTAGACATATAATAGTAAAGATCCCAGAAACCCAAGAGAAAAACAAAATCCTACAAGCAGTTAGAGAAAAGAAACAAACCACCTACAAAGGAAAGCCCATCAGAATCACAGCAGATTTCTCAACACAAACCCTCACATCAAGGAGAGCCAGGAGAGAAGTATTTCAAGCCCTAAAAGAAAATTATTTCCAACCTAGACTGTTGTATCCTGCAAAATTATCTTTCAAAATCGATGGGGAAATTAGAT
>NW_004624797.1:10644662-10663959 GCF_000247695.1 Heterocephalus glaber
TGAAGGGCGCACAGGTAATGGGGAAAAAAATAAGAACAAACATACATCATGTACAGGTACAAGCACCCGATGATAAATGTAAACGAATTGTATACCTAAAATGTACCAAAAAAAAAAAAAGAACTAAAAAATATAGATCTGCCAAGCCATACAAAGAACTAACACAAACACATTTACACCAATTTCAATAAGCTTATATTGTGTAAGATTCTAGGGATGGTGAATTTGACCACATGTTCCATTCTGTTATATCCCAGAGAACAACTAAGAACTTTCCAGAGCTCAACATGCTGGTTATATTCAACGGGGTATCAACATTTACTCCCTATGTTGGTCATGAGAATGAAACTGTCAGTGTGGGCAGCCTCAGTGGTTGATGACACCTCATATGCTAGGAAAGCAACCTAATGTATTAAACTGAAAAAATTAAACTCATAACCTTAAAAGATAAAAAAAATAGTTAATTTCATGCTACTGCTTTGAATACTGTTCTATTGTTAGTAAAGTAGTTTCATTTAGTAGATATTTACTGCAGATCAATTGTAGGTCATTTTATGATTTGTCTCAATGTTTACAATATTAATTATAGATCTCTTTTCTATGGACAAGTGTTGTACTTTATTGGTCCTTAGGGTTTGTCAATACTTAGTTTATACTTGATGCAATTTATGCTGACTTTATTACTACAGCCAAAGTGACATAGTTGTTGCTATTAATTAGTGTTCTTGAGATACCAATATCTAGATTGCCTTGTGGTCATTAACAATTTGTGGCCCATTCTGGAAGTACTGGGTTTTGGGTCTAGCATGCTGCAACCTCCCATATCAAGTAAATGGAGAATGTTGGGTCCAGAGACACATGCAATACCCAGTAGTTAGCTATGTTCAGAGGACACCACTGAAAAGTAGATATCAAGTAAAAGGACTCCATACTAGAAACAAAACTTTCCCCTAAAATAAACCTACAAACCTCAACACAAAACAAATAAAAATAGAAATTTGAGAAGATAAGCTAATAAAATGCGTCTCAAAACTCCAAAATTCCTCAAAGTGGACCCATGAGGCATTGAAGAGGAGGAAACCAAAAGTCTCACACCCAAATTATTTGAAATGATATAAGAGGAGGTAACAAAACAGTCCAATAAGGCAATTGTAAAGCTCATACAAGATATAATTAATATGATATTGGGCCACTTAAACAAAACCATCAACAAGGCTAAAGAAGACACTAATAAAAAGAAGAGCCAAAGAAAATGATGGGAAGCATACATGATCAGCATAGAAAAGAATTAAAGTCCACAAAATGGCTCCAAATAGAGATTCAAGAGATTAAAAATTCTATTTATAATATAGTCTGTAGAAGTGAGCAATTTGAGGACAGAGTCTCAGAATTAGAAGACAGGGTTGTTGTCAGTGAAAAATTAATGAGCGATACACTAAAACAACAAGAGAACATGAAAAATGGATCCAACAGCTCCTAGATGATACAAACACAAGTCTAAAGTTAATTGGAATTGGTGAAAAATCAGAAGGTAACACAAATGGCATAAAAATCTGTCTACTGAAATAATAGCTGAAAACTTTCATAATAAGGCAAAAGAGTTTAATATACAGATAAATGAGGCATATAGAACTCCAAGTAGTCACAATCAGAAAAGAAACTCTTCACAACACATCATAGTCAAAATCCCAGAAGTCCAACACAAGAACAGAATCTTAAAATGATCAGAGAAAAGCAACAAATCATTTATAAAGGAAAATCTATTGGATTTACAGCAGACTTCCTAACACAAACTTTAAAGGCCAGGAAAGCTTGGAGTGAAATGCCTCAATCCCTAAAAGAAAACAATTTCCAACCCAGACTGAAATATCCTGCACAACTATCTTTTCACATTGATGGAGAAATAAGACACTTTTTGATAAAATACACCTAAAGAAATTAATGACCACAAAACCAGAGCTCCAAAACAATGTCAAGGATACCCTTCATTGAGAGACTCAATGGAGCTAACAATGACAAAATGCTTAATAGAATGAAGACATCAGGTAGGGTCAGGAGTTAAGTAGAAGGGAAAGGTAGGGAATCAGCAATAGGAAAATAAGGCAATGACAGGAATAAGTCAATATCTATCAGTAATATTGTGAATGGTCTCAATTCCCCAATCAAAAGACACGGACTGGTAGAATGGATCAAGAAACAAAATCCAACAGTATGCTATTTACAAGAAACACTTTTAACTAAAAAAGAAACTCATAGACTAAAAATCAAAGGACAAAAAAGAATATTCCATGAGACAGGATCCAGAGAAAAAGCACTTGTAGCTATCTTATATGCAGATAAAGTATATAAAGTATTTGGATTTCAAGCCAAAAGTGATCAAAAGAGGCAAAGAAGGTCACTGCAAATTGGTCAAGGGAACAACCCAACAGGAAGAGGTACACAATTATTAACATATATGCACTGAACAATGGTGCACCCAACTTCATAAAACAAGTACTACTTGACATAAAAGAGCAGACAAACATAAATACAACTATAGTGGGGAGCCTCAATACTATGCTATTACAAATAGATCAACTAGACAGAAAAATCAACAAAGAAATAGCACAGTTGAATCAAACTTTCAAACTGATGGACTTAGTATATAGCTATAGAATGTCCACACAACAACAGAATACACATTCTTCTCAATAGCACATGGGACTTTCTCCAAAATAGACCACATACTAGTCAACAATCAACCTTTAGTAAATATAAAATAATTGAAATTATACCATGCATATTACCATACCACAGTGCAATGAAATTAGAAATCAACAACAAAGGAAAACACAGAACTTATGCAAATGCATGGAAACCCAACACTCTTAACTAAATGATGAGTTATAGAAGAAATCAAGGTAGAAATAAGACAGTTTCTCGAACTAAATGATAATGCCAATGCAATATACCAGAACTTATGGGATAAAATGAAAGCAATACTCAGAAAGAAGTTTATAGCTAAGAATGCCCACATCACAAAAGCAGAGTGAGCCCAGAAAATTAACATAATGATGGACTTCAAAGTCCTAGAAAAATAAAAACAATCCAACCACAAAGTTAGTAGAAGGAAGAAAATTATAGACATAATTAATAATTAATGACACACCTGTTTAATCACTATTTAGACTTACAGTCCACTACTTGGACTTACAACCTAGCTTTTTTGTGTACAGTTCTGCAATCTTGTTTATAGATCCTCAGTGTCTCTTTTTGTATAGTACACCTTTCACTATACTACTGTAAGTTTTGCTGATTGTACTCTATAATACAGTACTGTCCTCTTATGTTCTGTTATGCATTACATACTGCATATAAGAGTTATGAAAATAAAATCAAAGTCATCAAATTGGAGTTTCCTTTGACTATTTTTTTTGTTCTGAATATTGTAATGTACATACAATGTACAATTCCTCATTTAGCAACCAATTCCATAAATGACCCAGTTCAGGATGAGAAATGCAGAAATCAATGAAATTGAGACAATCTCCCCCAGAACAAAAAATCCCCCAAAATTTATGATTCTAAGAGTTGGTTCTTTGGAAAAGAAATCAAGAAAATAAACAAACTCTTAGACAATCTAACCAAAAAAGGAAAAAGACCCAAGTCATTGCAATAAAAGATGAAAAAGTGAAATCACATTGTGTACTGCTAAAATAAAAAAACCATTATTAACAACTGCTTTGCATATCTCTATGCCAATAAATTGGAAAACTCAGAAAAGATGGATAGATTCCTAGATAAATATGAATTACCAAAATTGAACCAAGATGATTTAAAAGTCCTGAATAATCCAATAAGATGCAATGAAATTGAAGCATTAATAAATGACATACCAACTAAGAAAAGCCCAGGTCTGGACAACTTCACTGCTGAATTCTACAAAACTTCAGGGACTGTCTAATACCAATAGTGCTCAAGTTTTTTTAATGAATTTGAAAGGGAAAGAGTACTCTCAAAGTCATTCCTGGAAGCTACCATTACCCTGATTACAAAACCAGACAAGGATCCTACAGAAAAAGAGAAGTAAAGACCAATCTCTTTAATTAATTAGATGCAAAAATCCTCAAGAGGATACTTGCAAGTAGAATTCATTGAATCTTCAAAAATGTCATCCACATTGACCAAGTAGGCTTCATCCCAGTGATGCAAGGATGGTTCAACATAAATCAATAAATGTAATATATCACATATACAGGCAAAAGGACAAAAATCACATGATCATCTCAATAGATGCAGCAAAAGCTTTTGAAAAATTCTAGCATCTTTTCTTGATAAAAACACTGAAGAAAATAAGTATAGAAGGACTTTATTTCAATCTGAAAAACAGGCGATTTATGGCAAACTCACTGCCAACATCAAATTAAATGGGGGAAAAACTGAAAATTTTCCCTCAAAAATCAGGAACAAGACAAGAGTGTCCACTATCACCACTCCTAGTCAATGTAGTACTCGAAACATTAGCAAGAGCAATCAGGCAAGAAAAATATTCTCTCTTTTTCCTTCTAGAAAGGGAAAGAAGTCAGATTATCATTATTTGAAGATGACATGATCCTCTACAAAGAAGATCCTGAAAAATACACTAAAATATTTTTAGAACTAATGACTAAATTCAGTAATGTAGCAGGATACAAAATCAACACACAAAAATCAGTAACATTCCTGTACACTGACAGTGAACCCACTGAGAAAGAAATTCAGGAAATATACCACTCACAATAGCCACAAGAAAAATTAAATATTTAGGAATTAAACTAAGGAAATGAAAGAATGCTACAACAAATAATATACTATTCTGTAAAAGGAAATTGAACAGGACAACAGAAAATGGGAAGATACCCTTGTTCCTTGATAGGCAGAACAATATAGTCAAAATGGCCATACTTCCAAAATTTATATATAGATTTAACACATTCCTTACTGGGTCATAATTTGTATATATTTCTTCCAGGTGGCTTTGATTTGAATTAATCCATATGATGTTATATAGCTAAGCTATGCATACTATTTTGTTAATATAAAATGTTAAAAACAGCCATTGTTTTTTCATGGCTACATTATTATTAAGCTCAGTGGTAAAAAAAAAAATTTATTATTTCTTTGTGGTTACTTGGTTGGTCTTTTCATTTTTTTTTTTTTTTTTTGGTGCCAGGGATTGAACTTGGGACCTTCCACTTGCCAGGCAGGTGGCAGAACCACTGAGCTAAATCCCCAGCCCTATTCTTTTCATTTTTCTTTCTAAGTAATAAATAATTTTTGTATACATACATGTATGCTATAACTTGTTCATCAATTTTAAGAATATTTCAATGTTGCATTTTTTTCCATTAATGTCAAACACAGAAAATGGATGATTCGTCAGATGACCCTCTAATTATATTTCATCAGAAAAAAAGATCTCAACGTATTCCTCTTCAGATGAAGATTCATTAGAATTAGATGAATGCAATATTGTGGCCAATATATTCAATGAACATAGTGCGGATTTGGATATGAATTAGAAGATCAAGAGGAAGAATAGCAGCCAAGAAGAGAAAGAAATGTGACAGAACATGACCAGATGGAACTACAAAAAGGAAAATATCTAATAAGAAATATTAATTGCAGTGATTCTTTGGCATTACATAAATTATTTGTATCTGATAATATACTCAAAATTTTTGTTAAAGAAACAAATAGATATGCCATATGATGTGGCTTTAGAGCAAAAAGAAGAAATCTTTAGCAATACTGAGAATCTGTTACAATTGGTGATATGAAAATTTTTATAGGTTACAGTACATTATTAATTATAGGGATAGCACCATTACCAGATATTAGATTATGTTGGTCTAAAAATAACATGCATACTAGTGGTTGTATAAAGAATGTCATGCAATGCAATACTTTTTGGCTATTTTGAACTATTTACATTTCTTTGACAATACCACATGCAGAACCAAGTATCCTGTGAGTAAATTTAGAGAAATCATGGAAGAAATTATTAGTACATTCAAGAATGCAGTAAAACCTGGAAAAAAATGTAGTGATAAATGAACATATGCTTTTATGGTGAAGATGTCTGAATTTTCACCAATACATCAAATGAAAACAGGCAAATATGAGAAAAATTAATTAAATTATGTTTGCCTAGTTACACCTGTGATTTACATGTCTATGCTGGAAAAAGTGCAAGCCCTCCAATGAATGGACTTTCTTATGATGTTGTTTTGAAATTAATGAATGGCTTATTATTTGAACATTGGATATTATATGCAGGTAGTTATTACTTGACTGTACCCATAGCACAAGAACAATTAAAAAAAGAAAATTTTTTGCAGCAAAGTACAGCCAAATTAAAATTTTTTAGGAGTACAAGAAAAGGCAAAGCAAAAATGTGGTGAAATCATAAACTTTGAAAATCATTCTGGTGTAAAATTTGTTAAATGGACTAATAAAAGAACCATTTGTATGTTAACAACTTCTAAAAGTCATAGGTGTACATTGGTGGAAGAAAAACCTGGAAACATAAAACCTAATGTTCTCTCTGATTACAGTAATGCAAAGAGAGGCATTGATTTAGCAGACCAAATGTTACCATATTACAGTGCCTTAAGAAAAACACGAAAAGGGTATTAAAAATTGTAATACGGTAATTTGTGGTACAGAAGTTATAAATGCATATTGTATACACCAGCAATGATGCACTCGTAAGACTTCCATGTTTAAATTTGGAGATTTAATTATTGCTTTTTAATCAGGGGAAAGCACAAACGCAGTCCCCCACTTCCAAGTGTCCTGCATTTGAAGAAATCACAGGGGTCAGCACATCCAGAATGCAATAGACAAGGTTCAACCTAGAAAAACCACCTTCGTGATCATGGTTGAAGTATTAATCCTTGAAGAAATGTCATGGTCACAAAACACTCAGAAAAGCATTCACTTTATAGAAGCTTGTTTAAGATCAGCAAGAAATGCATGCAAATGATGTAGAGAATGTTGTCAAAAATTATCTGAAAAAATGGGTGCTGCTGTGGCTACAAAAAAAGCCAAACACATTATGACCTTTTGTGCACTCTGTACAAATCAGCTGCCTTTGTGTAAAAAAATGTTTTAAAGAAATTTACTAATATAAATAAATTTTTTAATCTAATGCACTCAATAAATATGTTAATTGTTGTAGTCATTTTTGGGGATGTTTTTTGAGACAGGGTCTCCCTATATAGTTCAGGTTGGCCTTGAACTTGCTACGTAGTCCAGGCTGGCCTCAAACTCATGGTGATCTTCCTCCCTTAGCCTCTCAAGTGCTGGGATTATAGGAGTGTGCCCAAATTTTAAATTGACATTTGTCTTAGTTGCTTTTCTCTTTGCTGAGACAAAATACCTGATGCTCAAGGTTAAAGGAGGAAAGGTTTATTATAGAGGTTTCAGTCCATAGTTGGCTGGCTCTGTGGCAGGGTGGCATGGCAGAGAGGCATCACAGAGGAGAAAGACTCCATGGCATGGCAGGGCATGCAGGAAGCAGCAAGTAGCAATAACAACAGCAGCAGCAGCTTCTTTCTATCCCTTTATATTCTATTCAAGCTGCAAACCTGTTGATTAGTGCCACCAACACCTAGGGTGGGGCACCTTTAATACCAGCAGCACACACTTAATCCCAGCATCATCTACCCTACATCCAGCCAACTCTGAAAAACCCCACCCATGGCTGCATGAGGCTTTGGGGGGACATCTAGATAAGAGCCATAACAGCATCATATTACAATGATACATGCATTCCGATGTTTATAGCAGCACAATTCACAATGACTAAATCTTGGAAGTGAACTATATGTTCATCAACAAATGAACGGATAAAGAAAATGTAGTATTTACATACAATTTAGTACTAATTTGTCATAAAGAAAGATAAAAATGAGTTATTTGTAGGAAAATGGATAGACCTTAAAACCATAATTTTAAATGAAATAAATTAGACTCACAAGCTTAAATATCTTATACTAGAAACCTAGAGTAAAAATAAAGAGCAAAAACAAAAAGAGATGAGGGGAAATAGGGAGAAAGATGTTTTGCAAAGGGAAAGGAGATCAACAGATGGAGGGAGGGGAAAAAAGGGGAGGGAAGGGGATGAAAAAAAGAATTGGGATGTATTATGTACATGTACCAATACCACACACAGAATGTAGACATTATGTACTGCAAACGTACAAAAAAGGGAAGGTGATCAAGAGATGGGGGAAGGAGGAGGGACCAGAGGGCAAGGGGATGAAAATAGAATTTAGATGCATTATGCAGATGCACCAACTTTGCATAAGAAACACAAACATGTGCTGTGCATATGTACTAATAAACTAAACTAAACTAAAAAATCACAAAAAGGAAGTGCTTACAAACTTTGGTTGATTGAGACTATTAATAAAGAATTAGGTTGAGCACCTCCTGTGAGCATCAGGGAACCCCAGAAGGGCATTCCCAGGGCTGTAGCAAGGACCTACTGGTTCCTTAGAGATTAGAAATTTGAGTTGTGATCTTCAGAAAGGTCTGTAGGAAGGTCCTACTTCACCCACATCAGGCTAACCAGACCCCTCTCAATTGGGCAGGCCTATTGTTTGGCTTTCTGGTGTCAACTTACCGAGAATTGGGAGTTGTCTCTGGGAAGTAAGTAGAGCTCAGAGGGGAGAGGGTACTTTTCATTGTAGCAGTACCTGTCGGAGTCTAACAGAGGGTCTGCAATTCAGTAGGTAAGCAGTGAGTATTTTTTGAGTGAATATATGAATGGAGCAGGGAGCAGGCTGGGAGGAAAGAGACATAGAAAGAGAATGATATGAGTGGTGGAAGGGTGGATCTGCAACTGAAATCTATTTGACAGACATTATTGATTCTATATTGCCTGCTGGGTCCTGAGAAAATAAGAGGCTAGATACACAGCACTGAATCACAGATAGCTTCAAGCCCTAACTGGCTGATGAATGTGTAGAAAGAGTAGAAAGAAATATTGGGAAGTGGTCACTGTGCTCGATTGTGGCTGTTTGTGAGTACCCCACCAAGTCTTTACCCTGCCTGCTTCTGGGATGTATCAGTGACCTTCCTTCTACTGTATATCAAACTCCAGGAAAATCAACAAACATGTTTTAATATCAATAATTGCCAAATAACACTGGGAAGAAAATTCAGTTGGAATGCCAAGTACTATAACCTAATTTATCTTTCTGATTGTTACCAGAACCCTAAAACACAGGCATAATCATTTCCATTTTAGAAATGACCAACCTGAGGATCTTCAGTATAATGATTTGCTTAAGATCATATGGCTGCAGAGCCAAGGTTTAAACTTGGTTCTCATGTCCATTGGTCAGGGTTTTGTTCTTTCACTCTGGTTGTGTTTGTGAATTGGTATATATCCAGTCCTCACACAACCTTTTTATGACTAGATAAAACGCAGATAGCTGAAGCCAGCATATGTCTAACAGAGGCCAGTGCTGCACAGGAGGAATCTTGGCTTTACTATAGATCTTATATTATGAAGCCTAATATAAAAAAAGCTTCCAGTGTAATTAATTCACTTACTCATTCACTCATTCAGTCATTCACTAATTCAGTAATTCATTCAGTCACTTGCATATTCATCTATACTTCAAATATAGGCTGTCTCATATTATGTGTCCTAAGCAGTTGTGAGAACAAGTAGAAGTAAGTCAGAAATGGTAAGTACCTGGAGAAGCTCTCACTCCATTAATTGATGGGAAAAGCAAGGATAAAAATGTTCATAACTATCATTTACTGAGTGATTACACTGTTCCAACTACATCCTATGGTTTAACTTTTTTGATCCTCAAAATAACCATATCAACTGTAAATACTATTATTTTCTTCATTTTATGGTTAAGGAACAGAAACCTAGAGAGAGTTTGCAATGTGCACAAGGTCACACAGCAAGTTAAGTGACAGAATCAGGATTTGAACCCAGGAAGTTCAAGTCCACAGTTTCCAAAATGACAGTTACTAGCTTGGATAAGTGCTAAATTTTGCATCCTTTTCTCTCCACCATCCTTATATTCTTTCTCCTCCAGTCCAAGTGATTCATTCTCTTTACCATGTCCTAGCTTTTTTGTCCTCCATTATCTTTGCCTGGGATGCTCCCTTCACTACTTTCATCTTCTCCCTTTCAACTCTCCAAACTCTTGACATACTTAAGATGGCAGCTGAAACATTGCCAATTTCTTTCTGAAGCTTTACATCGCCCCATAATACTATATAATTGTGTTAAGTCAAATAAAAATGATGATTTTGCCAGAGAGATAAAATAGACAAACAGGATGATATGTTGTATGACAATCATGACTGTAGAATTCTCAGCCCAGTGACGCCCAGAGCTAGCTCTCTAGATGAAATGACTACAGCTATAGGATTTTAGGAACTGCAGTACTAATGATACACTGGACCATGGCCACATATTGAAATCTTTAAATAGCCACAATATCTTGAATGTAGACTGAGGATTTAACTAAGGAGTTGCACACAATCATAATTTGCAATTATATATATATATGTATGAATGAAACCATGTGATATTTAAGCTTGTGTGTCTGACTTACTTAAGGTTGGAGGGGGGCAGGGAAAAGAGGATAGAAAAAAAGAATTAAAGAAGAGAAAAAAATAAAAATAGAGCTTTTGCAAATGGGAAGGGGACCAAGAGTTGGAAGAAGCAGGGAAGAAAGGGAGGGGTAGGAGATGAAAAAAAAATAATTATGATGTTTCATATACATGTACCAACTCTCCACAATGAATGCAATAATCATGTATGGCAAATATATACTAATAAAAATAAAAATAAAAAGTGTCAGATCTTTAGAGGTATTTGATCACAGTGAAATTTACTGTTTATTTAGATGTGCAGCTCTGAATTTAAACAAATACATAGAGTCATTGAACCACGATCTTAAGGGGATATGGACTACTTTAATCACCTCCAAAAGTCTCCATGAGTTCTTTTGAAGCCAATACATTTCGGCAATGCCATCATCCCCTACTCACTCAATAATCTGATTTCTCTCTTTTTTCCAGAAAATTCTATAACTGAAATAATAAAACAGATAGGTTTTATGTCTTCCCCTTTCCACACATCATCATGCTTTTGAGATTTATCCATGTTGTGGCATGTAGCAGTAGTTTGCTCCTTCCACTTGATAATATTGTTCTGTTGTCTAAATGTACTGTAAATTAATGAAGCATTCACTAGTTGATGGAAAGTTGAGTTTATCCTGTTTTGTTAGCTATTTATCTGTTCAATAAACTAGATTTCATGGCAGATAGTTATTTGAAGGGTAAGATAAGCAATTTTTTTTTTTTTTTGGTCCCGGGGATTGAACTCAGGTCCTTATGCTTGTGAGGCAAGCGGCAGAACCACTGAGCTAAATCCCCGGCTGTTAGTTATTTATCTAAAGAGAAATTATATTGGACAGTTTTCTTGAAGTTTCTGTTTAAAACTTCTCAATTTTTCATTGCATTGTTTTTAATCATTATTGAGTTGTGAATGTTATTCATATTTTCTGGATACAAGTCCTTTATCAGATATGTACTGAAAACATTTTCTCTCTGCCTGTAGTTTGCCTGTTTTTGCCCATGGCAGTGTCATTCAGATAGTAGACATTTCAAGTTATGGTAAAGTAGAGTTTACCAATTGTTTCTTTTGTTGTCTATGCCTTTTATGTTTTTTCCAAGAAATCTTTAGTCACATTGTATTTCTCCAGAAGTACTACAGGTTTTGATTTTACATTAGAATTGTGATTGCTTTGGAGTTAAGTTTTAAATATGGTACAGGGTATAAGCTAAAGATCATTTTTATGCATATAGCAAACCAATTGTTCCAGTATTATTTGTTGAAAATATTATCTTTTCTCCATTAAATACCTTGTCATATTTGTAGAAAAATTAGTTGATTAAATGTATTTTGAGTTTTTTTCTTGACTCTTTGTAGCACTTCATGATGGATTATCTCAGCTTTAATGCTTGGTCCTACTCAGTAAGTCCCTTGTATCAGTTAGGGTTCACTAGAGAAATAAATTTATATATACGTAAATGAATATATATATATATATGCATATATGCTTCACAAGGTAGGCTTACAATAACCGCCTGCAGAGTTAGAGGTAGAAGAATGCAAAAGGGTCATCTCTGCTCTGGAGAGCTGTAGGAGGCAGTCAAAAATCAAAAGCCTGAAGCTCACTGTGAGTCTTGTGCAAGTCCACATGGAAAACCCTAAGGATCTATGCTGGAAGGTTGAAGAGTCTATGCTGGATGCGAGAAGTCTGCACTGGAAGCCTGGAGACTGACGCCCAAAGGTAACTGCAAAGACTGGAACTCTTTTGAAGTGGCAAAAGTGAGACTTCCTTCTTCCTTCCCTTTTTATTCCATTGAGACTACAAGCCTATTGATTGGTGGCAGCCACAAAAGGGGTTGGTCTTCTCTCCTCAGTAAGTCAATCATCCAGACACATTCAGAACTGTGCTAAACTAATCTTCAAAGTGTTTCTTATTCAAGTTGACACCACGTTTAACTATCACACTTGTATTAATTTCACACTGCAATTGTAACAAATTGTAACAAATGTAGAGGCTTATACCAACCCAATTTTATTATCTTATAACTTTGTAAGCCAGAAGTCTGACCCAGGTATCATTGGGCTAAAATTTAGGTGTTGATAAGATTGTTCCTTTTTGGAAGCCCAAGGTAAGAATTCTTTTCTTGACTTTTGATGCCCTTTTCTAGTTTTGATATCAGAGTATTGGTGATGTATCAGGTGAATTTGTGTTGGTCAGTGTTTCTTACACTTATATTTCAGGAAAAATTTGTTTGTAATTGGTGTCTTCTCTTCCCTAAATACTTGCAAGAATACTTGGAAAATATCTGTGACTCAAATTGTTGTTGTTTCTCTTTGGAGAATTTAATTTCTATTGTAGATATGAGGCCATTTAGATTGTTTATTTTCTGGAGTGAGCAATGATAGTATCCTTCAAGGAATTTGTCTATTTCACTTAACTAATCAAATGTATTGCAATGAATGTGTCAAAATAGTCTCTTATTCTCCTTTTCAATTTCTGAAAGAACTATAATAATGTCTTTCTTTCCCTTCTATGGTAGCATTAGTAATTTATCTCCTTCTTTATCCATCTGGCTTGAGGTTAATAAATATTATTTATTGTCCATGTCTTAAAACCAAGCTTTGATTTTATTTTTTAAATTTTATTTTTCTAGCATTGTTTTATTAATTTTTAATTATTTTTTTCTGTTTTCCATTGATTTGTACTCTTTATATTTTCTTAGCTTCTTGCTTTGGGATTTAATTTTTTTCTCTAGTTTCTTAATTATTATGGTAATTGAAGATAATTGATTTGAAAGCTTTCTTCTTTCCCAAGACAAAATTTTATGTTCTAAATCATCCTGTAAGCATGCTTTGTTTTTTTGTTTGTTTTTGGTACTGGGGATCAAACTCAGGACCTTGCGTTTTCAAGGCAGGTGGCAGAACCACTGAGCTAAATCCCCAGCCCCTGTAAGCATGTTTTGTGTTTGTCCTACATACTGGATATGTGTTTTCATTTTCATTAAACACAAAACCGCTTATGATTTTCTTTCTGACTTTTTTTCATCCCATGGATTTTTTTAGTTTTAAAAATAATCTTTATTTTTTTTAAGTTAATAAGTGCATTACAGGAGACAACACGAGAAGCAAAGAGCCATTATTTGCAGTCATAAGCAGTTTAGGTGGATGTGTTCTTCTAGGTCCTGTGTGTACATACACAACATGCCATTATGTGTGGCTGCATTTGCGCGGTGTGTGTCATGCTTTTCCACACATCATGAATATTCAGCAATTCAAAATTCCAAAGCTATAAGACTATTTTTGATAACCAAGAACACACTCCACCAACTCAATCTGTTATAAAAAAAATTGTAATCCTACCTTTCTTAGGAACAAAAATTTCACTGAAGATAAAAATGGCAACAGGCCTCTAGATAGAAGTATTGGCAAAGTTACAATTACAATACTGCATTTCCTTAATGCTCAATTTAAAATGAGACATAAAGCAACAGAGTACACCAAGCCATGTGTCTGAGAGTTATCAGATCTCTATTATTAAGATGTTAGCAAGACGGCATGTTCGCACTGAATTATTAATGTATTTTATAGTATAGGTAGAAGACACACTTTGATTCCTCACACCAATATGTAAATCTGAATACTTTGCACACATCTCTCCTGGTGTGCTTTACCTGCCCCTCTGCTGCCAGCCTAATGACAAGTCCTGATACCCGCTGCCTAGAGGTGTTGTAACAATTTCAAGTTCAAGATGCAGCTTTTCTATCGTTATGACAAAAAGATGCTTTAGTGTTGTCCAACTCACTGCCTCTAGTTTTTATCATACATTGTCCGCTCAGGACATCTATAAAGCTTAGATGCTCTGCAATAGAGTATAAACTTTATGCACAATAAGCCCAAATACTTTACCAAAAATGCACATATAGGCCTATGGTTATAATCTAAAATCATCTTCCATATATGGAGATACTAGCAAAGAGCCCTTACCACCCTCAAGCTAGTGGGCAAGTATAGACAATATACTGCTCAGGCGTGGTTTAGCCATTCTATTTCCACACAGTATTTCCTATCAGTTTTTAAAAGCTATTTACAAAGTGTTATTCTACTTCTTCTACTTTTAAGTATATCAAGCACTTTTACATATCCAAAACTAGATTTTTCATATAAGTACTTGTCTGCTATCATGCAGCACTCATAAATAAAATTGCACAGATAGCAATGGTTGTAATTTGAAGTATCTGCTAAATATGACCATTTTGGCCTCACTTCCTTCTCTCTGCCTTTAACCCAGTGGACAAGTACAGGAATATGTATTGCTAGAGATGGCTGAATCCAAAATTCGTTTACAGAGGACAAACTTTTCTGTGTATTTCAATATAAAGTGTACAAAATGTGCTAACTTTACTACTCTGTTGTATACTAGCAACCTTTTTAACATTTGGGGACCAGATGCTGCAACATTTGGACTTATTTGCCCATTATATACAATATACACACAGCAAAATAAAACCCACAAAACATGCAGAAAAATTATGTCTCAAAATGTCCAAGTGCAGATGCACTAACTTTTGCAATTGCTTCCCTCCTACCTGTTCCAAACCACTGAACAAGTACAGAGAGTACCTTATTGCTCAAGAGGTAGTTTAACCATTCCATTCCCAAGAGACAATATTTCATATGAACTTTAGCAAAAGGATATTTACAAAGTGATATTTTACTACCTCCACATTTAACATAAATTGGGCACTTCTAAACATCAGGATAAGACTAGATGTTTCAAATAAGGACTCAATTTGTCCATTATATATATATATATACAGCAGTTTTGATTAAACTGCACACATGTAACAATAGTTGAAAGTGTCTTGAAAATATGAGCACTCTAATCTAGAACCCTTTCTTTCCCCACTAATCCAGTGGACTAAATTGCTCAAATTTTCAGAATACAGTCTTTCCTAGGATTTTTTAACACAAAATGTAAAAAAATTTGCTAGTTTCTCACTATTTTTATCAAAACTAGCAACCTCTTTAACATCTAGGAAGACTAGATGTTGTAAAAGGTCTCATTTGTCCTTTACATACCCTACATACATAACAAAGTAAAACACAATGCACAGACATAAGGGACAATGCACTAGCGTAATACTGCATTTCTGTCTCTTCTCAGAATCAGTGCATAAACACCATGTGTACTACTCAAGAGGAAGTATCCCTATTCCCCCCACAAGTAGCACTTCATGTGAGTTCTAACAAAATTTACAAAATTCATTATTTTACTACTACTTTTTAACATGTACCAAGCACTTGAGAATATCTTGAAAGGCCAGATATTTCAATAAAGTTCTTAGCATTGTCAAATATATATAGATATATATATATGACTATATATTAATGAGGACTAAAATGCACACACAGAACAATGGTTATAATATGAAAAACATCTTCTGCATGTAAACAAACTGCTACTGGACCTTCTTCTCTTCTCACTGTGTTCTGCTCCGTGTCCTCTAACCCACAGAATATCAAAAAGTCACTTCCAGAACATGTTTCTTTCCTGACTTTTTTTTTAAACAAATAAATGGGTGTTTCCAAGATTTGTGATTTTCTATTTTATCATACACCAGCAACCTCTTTACATTTATATTTTCCACATGCAGCAAGTTTTCTTTTAAAAGGTTGGGAGGAATTTTGAGGGCAGCTTTTGCATATTTTATACACAAGCCTTATCAAATGGCCAGTAAATCTTCCCAAAGGGTAATGGGCATCTCCAGTTAGCCAAAGGATAAATGCCACTTTACTGTTTCTCTTGTTGGCAACCTCCCATGGCCCAGGCTCCCTCACCTTGCAGGTCGGTTGGGTTAGGCTTTTGTCCTCATTGTCACAAGAAGGTGCAGTCTCCTCCAACTGGGACACAGCAGTCACCCCAGGACCCGGATCTGTGCAGTTCTATGGCCCAAATTGGCCAAGCTTTCAGAACCACCTTCTCTGGCCCTTGAGGTAAATTACCTCTGTGGTGATCGGAGGCCACCATTCTTATCACCAGGTCAATGCAGCTGCTGCAGGGTGCTAGGTCTTTCATGGCTGGTGGGGGCTTCACCTAGGCCTGCAGGTTGGGTTGGGAGACCCTGCGGCCCGGAAAGTTTGGCCTGTCCTTCAGAGCCTGGGCCCAGCCAGTGGGCCTTCAGGGCAGAGGCACAGCTCATCCTTGGGCCCTCCAAGTCATCCACCCCAGTTCACTCGCTGGCCTAGGATTGAGGGCCTGGAGGGCCCTGGGGGAGCAGGCTGAGTTCTGTTTTTCACGGCACTCTCTGCCGGAATTGGACCCATGGATTTTTCATTTTTAAGAATAGCTTTGCTTAATTTCTACATCATTAGATATTTTCCAAAATATTGATTTATAGTTTAATTCAGTTGTGTTTAGAAACTACTTTCCATGACTAATCTTTCAAAAATGTATTATATATTCTTCTCTGACCAAAGTATGCATTTTCTTACAAATGTACCATGTACACATCAAATGTATTCATAATCTGTTGTTGAATGGAGTATTCTATAAATATCAATTAGGTCAACTTTGCTGATAGTATTGTACAGATCTTCTGTATTATTCATTTTTATCTACTTGCTGTATAGTTAAATGAGAGAAAAATATTGAAATAATCAACTGTAGTAATGTATTTTCTTCTTTCAGTTCTAAAAAGTTTTGCTTCATGTATTTTGAAATTCTGTGGATAAATCTATATCCATTTAGGATTACAATTTCTTCCTAACAAACAAAATCGTTTATCATTATGTATTGTCCCTCTTTTATCTCTTATAGCAATATTATTTGTTCTGAGGTTTTTTGTCTGATAAAAATCAATATAGCCACTCTATCATTCTTTATGTCAAGGATTACATGATGTAGCTTATTATTCTTCATTTTACTTCTCATCTATTGATGTTTCTAAATAGCATATAGTTGGTTCTTGCTTTTACAGTCAATCTAAAAAGATTTACCTTTTCTGTGGGTTTTCAGACCACTTAATTTCAATGGAATTAATGATAGAGTTAATCCACATCTTGTTAGTTTTCTTATCCCATCTGTGCTTTGTTATTTTTTATATTTTCTTTTTTATAATTAATTTTATTGGTACATTGTAGGTATACAATATAATGACATTCATCATTGGGAATTTGCACCTTTACATATTCTAACTTGGTTCTTATTTTTCCCCATTCTCCTGCCCTCCCTTCAACCCCTCTAACCTTCCCTATTTCCAAAGACTTTGTTTCCATTTTTTAATTTTCTCATATTAATTCCATTCCCTTCTTTCCTTTCCCCTACCCCTCCCACTTTTCCTTCCCCTTTGCCCCTTTTCTTCCTATTTCACATTATCTATTATACATTTTAGTCCTTATTTACACTTTCAGTTCCTCACACAAGAGAAACTATTCAGTATTTATACATGTGTGTCCTATTTATTTCACTTTAGAGTATCGCCTCAATGTGCACCCATTTAGCAATAAATGTCTCTAATTTCTCATTTTTTATGGCTGAGTAGTACTCTATTTTATGAAAAACAACATTTTCTTTATCCAATCTCCAGGTGACAGACAATTGGGCGGTTCCCCAGTTTCAGCTATCTTAAACTGTGCTGCTATGAACATGGGTGCACATATATCACTGTGGTATGATTCTTTTCATTCTTTGGGGAAGATCCCCAGCAGGGGAATAGCTGGCTCAATGGGACTTCCAGTCCTAGTTCTTTGAGGTATCTCCATACTGATTTCCACAGGGGTTGCACCAGTTGACACTCCCACCAGCAGTGGAGGAGGGTTCCTATTTCCAGACAGCCCCGCCAGCATTTGTTATTGGTTGATTTCATGCTAGCAGCCAATCTTTCTAGAGTGAGGTGGAATCTCAGCATTGCTTTCATTTGTATCTCTCAAATGACCAGTGATGTTGAATATTTTTTCATATGTTTATTTGCCATTTCTACTTCTTTGCCTGAGAAATATCTGTTCATTTCAGATGCCCATTTTTGGATTGGGTCTTTAAATTTGGAAGGTCTGATTTTTTAAAGTTCTTTATAGACTCGAGATAGTAGAACTTTGTCTGAGGTACCTCTGGTGAAAATTTTTTCGCACATTGTGGGTTGTCTCTCCACATTGCTGGTGATTGCTCTTGCTGTGCACAAGCGTTTTAGTAAGAAGAGATCCCACTTGTTGATTGTTTGTGGTAGTTCACGGGCAACTGAGATTTTGCTCATAAAATCTTTTACTACACCAATGTCTTCAAGAGTTCTACCCAACCTCTGTTCCAGCTAGTTCAGCATTTCTATTTTAATATTTAGATCTTTAATCCATTTTGATTTTAATTCAGTGCATGGCAAGAGATATAGGTCTAGTTTTAATCTATGACAAGTTGAAACCCAATTTTTCCAGCACCATTTACTAAAGGAGCTATCTTTCCTCCAGTGAGGGTGTTTGGCTCCTTTATGAAAGATGAGATGGCTGAGTGTGTCTAGAGTTGTTTCGGCATTTCTGATCTGTTCCAGTGGTCCTCAGGTCTGTTTCTTTGCCAGTACTATGCTGCTTTTATCACAGTAGCTCTGTAGTATAGTTTCAAGTTGTGGATTGTGATACCCCCTGCCATGTCTCTGTTGCCTAGAATTGCTTTTGCTATTCTAGGTCTCTTCT
>NW_004624797.1:10665364-10692424 GCF_000247695.1 Heterocephalus glaber
ACCAACTCTTTGATTCATTGATTTTGTGTATTGTTCTCTTAGTCTCCATTGCATTGATTTCTGCTCTGATCTTTATAATTTCCTCTCTTGTATGAGCTTCGGGTTTGTCATGCTCTTCTTTTTCTAGGGGCTTGAGGTTCAGCATTAGGTTGTTTATTTGAGCTCTGTTTTCCTAATATGGCCATTCACTGCTATGAATTTCCTTCATAGAACTGCTTTCATTGTGTCCCATAGATTTCTGTATGTTGTATTGGCATTGTCATTTAATTGTAGAAAATGTCTAATTTCTTCTTTAATTTCTTCTGTGACTCATTGGTTATTCAGAAGTGTGTTGTTCAATTTTCATGTGTTTATAAAATTGTTGCAATTTCTTTTGCTATTGATCTCCAATTTCATTGCACTTTGATCTGCTAGTGTACAAGGGAGAACTTCGATTACTTTGCATTTACTTAAACATGTTCTATGAGTGAGTACATGGTCTATTTTGGAGAATGACCCATGTGCACCTGAAAGTAATGTGTATTTTGATTTTGGGGGGTGGAACAATCTGTAAACATCTGTTAAGCCCTTTTGTTCAAGAGTTTGATTGAGTTCTAGTATTTCCTTTTTTATTTTTTGTGTAGTTAATCTACCTTTTTGTGATAGTGGGGTATGGACATTCCCTACTACTATTGTATTAGTGCTTATTTGATTTTTCATGTCCATGAGTACTTTTTATATAGTTGTGTGCCCTAGTATTTGGTGTATATATGATTGTCATCTCTTCTTCTTGGATTTTTCTCTTCACAAGGATGTAGTGTCCTTTGTCTCTCTTAACTTGTGTTGGTTTGAATTCTATTTGATCTCCAAAGAGGATAGCTACTTCTGCTTTTTTTTGGGTTCTTGTCACATGGAGTATTGTTTTCCACCCTTTAGCTTTCAGTCTATGGGTTTCTGTTTTAATTAAGTGAATTTCTTGTATACAACACATTGTTGAATCTTGTTTCTTGACCCATTCTGCCAGTCTATTACTTTTGATTGGTGAATTGAGACCAATAACTTCAATGGTTATAACTGATATGTATTGGCCTATCCTTGCCATGACCTTTTCTCTTTGTTAGATTCTCCCCCTTTTCATTTAATTTCTTGTTGTGACTCATGGATTCATTCTGCTGAGCTTCCTGGGGTTATGATCCTCATTGTCTTTTACTAGAATATCATTTAAAATATTTTGGAGTGCTGGTTTGGTATTCATGAAGTTCCTCAGGTGCTCTTTTTCATGAAAGTATCTTGTTTCTCCATCAATTGTGAAAGACAGTTTTGCAGGATACATCAATCTGGTTGGAGATTATTTTCTTTTAGGGCTTGAAATACATCACTCTAGGCTCTTCTTGTTTTGAGAGTTTGTGTTGAGAAGTCTGCTATGATTCTGATGGACCTTCCTTTGTATTTGATTTGTTTGTTTTCTCCAACTGCCTGTAGAAGTTCGTCCTTCTGTTGGGTTTCTGGAATCTTAACTACTACATGCATATGTATAGATTTACTTTTTATCATGACTACTTGGAGTCCTGTATGCCTCACTTGTCTGTATGTCAAGTTCTTTTCCCCTGCTTGGGAATTTTTCTGCCATTACTTCTGTGAAAAGTTTTTTTTTTTTATGTCGTCTGCACTCTCTCCTGTTCTCCAGTGATTCCGATCATTTTATGTTATTCTTCTTTGTATCATCTAACAGTTGCTCGATTGATTTTTTGTGGTCCCTTACTATTGTTAAGAAAATTTTCTTTTCCTGGTTTCTAATTGCAGTCCTGTCTTCTATATGATATTCTGCTCTCACACTGACTCATTCTGCAGGGTCATCTTTCAATGGAGTTTTTTTTTTGTATTAACTTTATTCTATTTTCTGTATAATTTTAAGTACATAAAGGTTTATTTCCACAGGCCTCAGGAAATGGGTAGAAGTCACAGGACAATCTCTCTTCCCTCCAAAAAAGGTTGCATATTTTGGTAAGTGTGTCCTACAGGGGAAAACTGAAACATTAACAATGCTGAACATGGTTCTTACATAAATCAAGACCCAAAACCAGCCTGCAGTGATGGGTTTAGTCCTCTGTTCAGATGCCTGGACAGAAGCCTAAGCCATTCAACATGACAGGCAAAAGGAGGCAGTAAAGATGGGTGACAGGCACCTATCAGGGAGGAGGAGGAATGCTGGATTCCTTGGAATGGCATGTTCTCTTTTTTTCTCTTTCCTAAAGTCACCTCTGTTGGAAGGTGTTGGGTAGGAATCCCAGAGAAGGAGGATCCAAGACTCTGAACTGCCCTGGATAAAGGGCACTGCTACTGCAGCTGTGGCAATACCAGCAATCTCAAGATTGAGTCAGACCCAGGATGGAATGCAGAATTAAGGAAGGAATGCATGTAAGAAACAAGTTTGCTTGGAATGCTAGACGGCCAAGCCTCAACCTTTGATCCAGTATAACCCTTGCTTCACGTGTTAATCGTGAAAAATTAATTTGGTTACAACCACCTGGAATCATACTAGCTTCTACTACCTCCATGCTCCTTGTTAGAAAAAGGTGAGTATGCACACTGTAATCTGTCAGTTCCCGGGACTCTTTTACTCTTCCCAAAGGGCTGTCTGTTGGTAGAATAATCCCCAAAAGCTGAAAGCTAGAATGCACCAGTCCAGGTCTGCAGTTCCTTAGGGGCGGACTGGTGGTATGGCTGTGCTGATGTGGAGAAGAGCCACCTTCCTGCAGATCAGCTGACCTGCGATCCCACCCCAGATCTCAGCCTGAGGTATTTTTCAGTGAAGGCAGGTAGCTGGGCTTCTCAAAGCAGAGAGGCAGTTTAAGAGCGGAAAGGTAGAGGAAATCTGGAAAAGAACCATCTCGATAGATTTATCTCATGGTGTGAAGGGAGAGTGCAAAGAACCCACTAGCACTTGGCTTATCCCGCAATTTCTGTCACTGTGGTGACCAACTTCTGCCCATTCCATAGGGTCTTGAACTGCTCAGGAACTGGGAACTCATTGAAATCGCCACCTTCTGTGGGGATGAGGACATTCATCTCAGATGATTTGGCACTGACTATCTCACAATCTAGGGAATTCTTGCTCTGGTAATCATGGTAGCCATTTGTTTTGTTAATGGAAATGGTTGGCACTTTACCCATTACCTGAACTTTGACATCTCTACTATTGATTATCTCCACAATGCCCACGACATCATCAAATACCAGACCAAGTTTCTTACAGTTATCTACTATAATGGAGTTAATTTTGCCCTTGATTTGCAATGTTGTGTTGACACACTTGAATACCTAAGCCACCTGTTTCAACTCTGTGTTATCAATCACCAGGTTGGAAACATTCTCCTGGTTTTCCACTCTCCACTTCTTGCCCTCCAGTTCAAGTAGAGCTGGTTTCTTCTTTGTGACTGGTTTGGGGGATGGGCTGGTTTGGGGTTTAAGGGCAGAGAATGGTTTGGGGCCACTGGGTGCTGGACCACTCTGAGCCTTTAGGGCAGGATTCTTGTGAGTCTTCATATCATCAGATACATGCTTCAGGGCATGTGTAATGCTCTCCCCCTGATTAATCTGTGCAAACAGAGCTGAGTGGGAAGCAGAGTCATCGGAGCCTGAACTGGTGGGAATTGGTGGGGACTGGTGGGGGAGGTGGGCGGGATGGAGGGGGAGGAGGACCTGATCCAGCAGAGGGTCCAGAGGGCAGTCCACTCAGTTCTTTTGCCACAGGCCCCATTTTGTTCCAGGACAGTCCGGTGGTGTGGAACTCCTTGATATAAGCCTGCAGTTCTGTCCATATACTCAAGTAAGCTTTCACCCAGTCCACATGCTTCTTATCCACATCTTTGTGCTCCTTGAGGACTCTGTTTGTATAAAACATGGCAGTATCATTCATTTCTTTCACATAGGGGCCACGTTTGGCAGCCATTGCCACCCAACCCAGAGCCTGGATGCTTTCACTGACAGCTGACAGGTGATTGAACAACTTGCTGCCTCGGTTCTTCTCCTGAAAGGTTATCACTCCTTGGATCTGCTCTGAGATGGGTGCCAACAAATCAGAAAGCTTATTGCCGGCTGGCTGCTGGCACTGAGAAGCTGTAACCAGGAGAGCTCGCTCCAACTTCAAACCTGTGTGGACCATCTCCGCATGTTTCTGCACATCTCCTCCAATCTCTTTACTGATCTTCAAGTACTCTGCCACAGGACCTGCAAGCAGCAAGTCGAATGCTTCCACATATGGAGCTGCTCCCTGTGAAGCACTGCCTCCATCTCCGTGCCCCCGGCACATGTCAGAGGAGCAGGACGCTGCTTCCAGGCGGCCCACCGCCCTCTCCAATCTTTCTACCAGAGTTTGCATGTCAGCCATGATGAGCTGCCTGCCTCCTGGCCAGTTCTACTTCCACTCTCTTGGGCCCGTGATGTAGCTCAGTAGCACAGCACCTGTCTGGCATGCACAAGGTCCTGAGTTCGATCCCTGGTACTTAAGAGTTCTGCCTCACCCCAGGACTGCAATCAACCACTCTCCACTTACGGCAAGAACTGCCCAGCAATCTTGGGAGACCCACTTCCGGGCCCTCACTGGGCGCGGCTCCCCCACTAGAAACCAACAGTCAGCAAAAAAACCGCTAAACCAGACGCGGAGTGGGGAGGAAGTCTGCCCCACCCCCTTCGTGACTCCGCCCCTATTCACAACGCCCCGGGAGAGGGAATTGGGCTAGCCCATAGGGCGCTGGTGAAAGAGCGCTGCCCCCAAGGCGGGAGTCACCCAGGGAGTGTGCACAGTCCGCGCCACGCCCCTCTACTGGAAGAGAAATGGAGTTTTTAATCTCCTGAATATCTGTTTGCATCTGTTTTATGGATTCTATTTGTTTCCTTTGCTTGGAATCCATCATATTTCTCACCTCCTCTATTTCTTTTTACCTGTGTCTTCTCTAGCATTATTAATTATGCCTTGCACTATGGACACAATCTCTGTCGTTATCTGGGAAATTATTTCTGATTTAATTTTTTCCAGATCCTCTTTTGTTGCCAGTTCAAGAGGTCCAGGTGATTGAGTATCAGATTGTTCCCTCTCCTTGCCCTTTGGTGTTGCCTTAGGTGTTCTGGAAGTCTGGTTTTGAGACTTGTTTGTGTGTCTTCTCATTTCAAATGATGCAGCCTGTTCTTCCTTTGTTGAGGTGACTTTTTGCTCACCCAGTGGTCTTCAATTCTCAGAAAATCACTGAGAGGCCTTTTCTCTACGGCTCACCACTGTGCTAATTCCTGGGTTCAGAATGGTGGCCTTCTGGATCTCTGTGCTGTTTTATTGTCAGGGTGGGGTCCTGTTGTCCTGGGGCCTTTCCACACTTGGAATGATATCTGGGCGTGCCTCTGGCTGGGGCCTGCCCTCTTCCATAGCTATTTTCTGGGAGGCCCTTTGGCTAGGGCCTGTGAAACAGAGTCACTGGTGCATGGGTGGGCTTCTGGCTGGGGTCTTCAGGCACTTACAAATGCAATCTGGGCAGGCCTCTGACTGTTGCTCATGTGCCTGTGCAGCTGTTTTTTAGGTGGGTGTTTGGCTGGAGACTGTAGGCCCAAGCTTCTGGGGTCTGGCTGAGGCCCTGGCTGAGACCTGCATACACCCATGCAGCTGTAATCCATGCAGGTGTTTCACTGGGACCTGTGCACACTTACTGATTGTATCTGGGCACAACTCTGGCTATTGCTTGTGAGCTTGTGCAGCTCATTTCCAGGTGGGGCTTTGGCTGGGGCCTGTGGGCTCTTTTTTTATATTTTCTTTTGGATAAATTGAAGAATATTTGTGATTCCATTTTGTCTACCTTATTGACATATTTATGTGTTTTTTAAAATTTTTCTTTATTGGTTTCACTATCATTTGCAATATACATCTTTAATCAGAACCCAACTTCATATATAGTATAAAAACTGTATTAGTCAGCTTTTCTTCACTGGGACACCATACCCAGAACCCACAATTTAAAGGAGGAGATATTTAATGAGGCACACAGTTACAGAGGTTTTCAGTCCATGGTCGGCTGGCTCCAAGGCAGAAACATCATGGTGGAAAGGTGAGGAAGAGCAAACCTGCATAGCTCGTGGTGGCTGGGAAGCAGAGCAGGGGAACAGTGCTAGAAAGGAAAGGTCCAGGTACAGTACTTTAATGGTACACCTCTGTGCCTACCCAAAAATGCACTCCACCAAGCCTTGAGCAAATCCTAAAGTCAATTCAAATTTTTAGTCCACCCTAAATATCACAAGAACCTTACATCAGTGTTTCCAATTTCTTCCTCACGTCTGCTGCACCACTATTGTCATGCACTTCATTTATGCATATATTATAAACTCCAGCATCCATTGTTACTGTTCTTTCTAAAAACAGTCTATATCTTTTATACAGATAAAATGTTCAAGATATGCCTTTTATGCATACCTTGATCTTTACCATTTCTGCTATTCTTCACTTCTTTCAAGTTTCCATCTGACATATTCTTTCAGACTGAAAATCTATTTTCACAGTTAATAATGTACCTCAGCTTTTGTTTGTCTGAGAAATTTTCCTTAATTTTTGAAAAATATTTTTAATAGCTGCACATTTCTGGGTTGACAGGTTTTTCTTTCAGTACTTTAAAGATGTCACCCATTTGTTTTCTGGCCTGCATAATTTATGTGGAGAAACCTACTGCAGTTCTAATTTTTGTTCCCCTGCATTTATTTATTTTTTTTTATCATTAGTAGTTTTGTTTTGTAGTTTTTAAAATCTTTTCTGGGGTATGTGGTTATAAAATAGAATCTTTTATTATTTTTGAAAAACTCTCACCCATTTTTTCAAATAATTCTCTGTCCCAATTTTTTCTGCCTTTTGTTTCTGAGACTTAATTACTCATATTTCAGTCAACTCTAAATTGTCTCATAAATTTTGGATACTTTATTCATGTTTTCACTTCTTCTTTCTTTTGTATTACAATTTGAATAATTTGCAATGACCTATTTTCAAACTCAGTGATTCTTTGTCTCCCTGTATCCATCTAATGATGAGCTCATCTAAGGCAATCTTTATCTGTGTGACTTCATTAAAACATTATTTTGTTATTGTGTACTTTTTATTTCTAGTATTTCCATTTCATTCTTACATGTTCTTTTTATTGCTATGTTGAAATTCTCCATATATTTCCATTTTCTCCACTAGGCCATTATAATATAAATTGTAGTATTTTAAATTCTTCATCTAGAGAATTCCATATCTAATCATTCCAATATCCAATTCAGGTTTCCTTGATTGAATTATTTTCAACAGTGTGCTATTTTATTTCCCAATTTTGTATTTGGCTTTTAATGTGTTTAGAGGGATAGCAGATACTAAGCTAAATATTACCTATGCTTGGAAATCACCCTCCTCCTCCTCCTCATCCTGCTGCTGCTGCTTCTGCTTCTTTTTCTGCTTCTTCTTCTTCTTCTTCTTCTTCTTCTTCTTCTTCTTCTTCTTCTTCTTCTCCTTCTTCTTCACCATTTAATTGTGAAATTGGGTCAACCCACTCACAAAGTGAGCAGACTTTATGATTTTTGCTATCATCATAAGTGCAACACAAGTTTTGAGTTCCTCTAGTGGTGGGTTGCTGCTGCCATATGCTTACAGTGGGAATTGTGTTTCTGGAAGATATTTCTGCTTCCCCTTCTGCTTTTGGGTACCCTTGCATGCCTAGGCCACAGAGGGGAGTCTCTGTCTATGCTCTTGCTTCTCTTCCAGCGGTAAGATGTTGCTTGTTATTTGATACTAGGCTGCTCACAGAGGCATGGCATGTTCTCCCTTTCCATGCTCCAGTCTCAGTGGCAGGCAGACTGTGTACCTGGGCTTTAGGAATGGGACTTCCTAGTATACTTGGCTGTTCTCACAGCAGCAACAAAACTGTCTTACATCTCTGCTTGATCTTAGGTAGGAATTTCCTGTCACACTTCCAGCAGTATAGCAACCTTATATTTATAGGATCCTGGGCTCAAGAAATATCCCTGCCTATCTGCTAGAGGTTGAAGACTTTTCTTATGTTGTTTTTCTCAAGAGAAAGATTTTTTCGAGTCCTGGGTGCAAAAGAGTTCTCTACTCTTCCCTTGAAGGCAGAGAAGTTTTGGGTCTACACTTCTCCAGAAGCAATAGATCTTCACCTGTAAGAAGACTTATTGCTTCACTCCTAGAATTTTAAGGCTTTTGCTTCATAAGAGTGAAGGATCTGAGGAAGCTATTAGGGAAGCCCCCTCACCCCCACCACACAATCTTTTTCATGAGCAACTAGTGTAGGAATACAGAAAACAGAATATGTGGGATGCAAATCACCCTCTTCCTTGTGTAGGGGGGAACCAGCCACTCCCAACTGGCCCACCATTTCACATACCTCTCTAGAATTCATCTTACATTGAAATGAAGCAAATCTTTTTAAATATTCTCATACATTCACATCTGCCTTTTTCATTGCTTACACTGGTCTACCTGTGTGGAAAAAACTTCTTTCTGTCTTTAAAACTCCCAAATTCTTCCTAGATAAGCTCAACATTTATTTCCTCCTTGATAATACTACCCAACGTTAATTTCTTCCTTGTTGATAGTTCTTATAACTAATTATATATATATATATATATATATATTTATCGGTGCATTTTAGGTATAAAATACATTTACATTTATCATTGGATGTTTGTACCAGAACATGATATATCTTAGTTCTTATTTTTTCTCCCATTACCTGTGCACCCTTCACCCCCTCCACCCTTCCCTATTTACACAGAGCTTGATTCCATCTTTTTGTCTCATAGTTTTTCCTTTCCCTTCTTCCCTTCTTCCCTTTCCCTTCTTCCCTTCTTCCCTTTCCCCTTCCCCACCCACCATCCCCAAACCCTTGGACCTTTTCTTATTTCAAATTATCAATTATTCATTTTAATCATTTTCATCCTTATTTACACTTTCAATTTCTCACACTAGAGAAACTATTCGGTATTTACACATGTGTCCTATTTATTTCACTTAAGAGTATGGCCTCAATATGCATCCATTTAGCTATAAATGTCTCTAGTTTCTCATTCTTTATGGCTGAGTAGTACTCCATTTTATTAAAAAACCCACATCTTCTTTATCCAGTTTCCAGTCTATGGGCACTTGGGCTGTTTCCAAGCTTTAGCTGTTACAAACTGTGCAGCTATAAACATAGGTGCACATATATCTCTGTGGTATGATTCTTTTAATTCTCTGGGGAAGATTCCCAGTAGGAGAATAGCTGGGTCAAATGGGACCTGTAGTCCTTGTTCTTTGAGGTATCTCCATACTGATTTCCACTGTGGTTGCACCAATCTACATTCCCACCAACAATGGAGAAGGGTTCTTTTCTCTCCACACCCCTGCCAGCATTTGTTATTGGTTGATTTCTTGATAGCAGCCATTCTTTGTGGGGTGAGGTGGAATCTCAGTGTTGTTTTCATCTGCATCTCTGGAATTACCAGTGATGTAGAACATTTTTACATATATTATTTGCTGTTTTTACTTCTTTGTCTGAGAAATGTCTGTTCATTTTGGATGCCCATTTTTGAATTGGGTCTTTGAATTTGGGGGGTCAGATTTTTTCAATTCTTTATATATTCTCGATAGTAGACCTTTGTCTGAGCTACAGCTGCTAAATATTTCTTCCCACATTGTAGGTTGTTTCTTAGCTCTGTTGGTAGTTTCTCTTGCAGTGAAGAAGCTTTTGAATAAGATGAGATCCCAGTTGTTGATTCTTTGTGCATGCTACTGAAGATTTGCTTATAACTAATTTTAAATCTGTTATTGCTTTCAATTTATAAATGGACATTTAAATGTGTACCATCTAGTACTTTATTACATTGTGATTTATTTCTATCACAGGTTCTAGCCAGATATATAGTAGATGCTCAATGTCTTAGCAATAAAATTTTAGTTAGAAAAAATATATTGAGCTCCTCTTGTGTACACTGGCTACAACAGCAAAACTTAGCTATTCCATATTCTTTTAATTTGTGTGTGTATGGTATTAGTCCATCAGCAGAAGAGTTTAACAAGTTAGCTTTGAAAGACAATGAAATTTTTAGAAAGAGTATAAGCATTAAGAGCCTAACGGCTCTGGATTCTAATCTTGGCTCTACCACTCATTGTCCATAGGATTTCTGGCAAGTTACTGAAGATTAAATGAGTTAACAGTTTGTATTTTAGTATAGAGAAAATGAAACAGAGTGCAGAGACATAAAACAGGTTTAGTGTGGTGAGGGAAGGAGCGAGGGGGACCTGTGTGGTGTTAACTGGTTTCCCACTTCTTCTTTCTTTCCATCTGGACCCAAATGTTGCTTCCCACATTCAGGGTGGGTCTCTCCCCTTGAGTTTGCTGTCCCACATGTTGGTCCTCTCTGGAAACACCCCCATAGACATCCCCAGATGCATGCTTCATTGATTTCCTAGCTGTTTTTCAATCTCATCAAGGTGATAATGAGGATTAACCATCATAAATTGGGCATGGTGGTGCACACCTGTAATTCCCGCACATGGAGGACTGAGTCAGGAGGATGATGGTTTTGAAGCTGGCCTGGGATGCAGAACAAGAACTTGCCTTAAAGCACAAACAAAAAAAATATTAACCATCACAGATAACTTTAAAGAGTCAACCATTTCAGAGAAAATAAGAAGTAATTCTGATAACATTGATAACATTTTTATAAATTGTGAAGTGCTATGCAAAATAAGTGTCTTATGTGATTATGGTGACCTAGAAGGTAAAACAAATAAATCTGCTGCACTTTCTACCTTGCTCTTAACAAAGTCAACATAACACAAGTTGCTGCCAGTTCAATTTCCACCAAAAGTGGAATTTGGAACAGTGACCATAGACATGACTTGGGATTTTAGTTTTCTGATCTTTCCTTAATCCTTGTCTCAGATCTAGTGCTTCCTAAGGGAAGCTGGATGTTAAATTGTGTGCTATGGTGTGAAAGTTTGTGTCCTTCCAAAATTCATACATGCATTTTAACCCCCAATGAGATAGTATTAAGATATGGTGTCCCTGTAAGATGATTAGCCATTAAGGCTCCACCCTCATGAATAGGATTAGTGTTTTTTTAAGAGGCCTGAGGGAACTTGTTTGCCCTTGTACTTATGCCATGTCAAAGCACAACAGAAGGTGCCATCTTTGAAGCACAGAGTGAGCCCTCACCAGACACTGAATCTGCTTGTATCTTGATATTGGACTTCCTGGCTTCCAGAACTGTGAGAAATAAATTCTATTGTTTATAAATTACCCAGCCTAAGGCATTTTGCTATCACAGCCTGAAAAACACTAGGACATTGCCTCAACAGGGGTAGGACTAGGGTAAAGATTTCAAAAATGTCAATTCAAAAGGAAAATCTGGTTCAGAAAAATTTGAGTCCAGTCAACATAGTCTGTGGGCCATGGAGTGCAGTGTGGGGACAATAGTTTACCAAATAATATAATAAAGCGGAAAAATCTTGTTTGTGGAGATATTTTAATACTTCCAGCTCTGAGTCTTACATTATTCCAAGAATGATATCTCTCAATAATCACTCTAGTAGCCCTGAAACTGCAATTGCCATGGACAGGAAGTATATTCTACTGGAACTTGTTACAACAACTTTTAAAATTGATTAAATTAAGAAAAATCCTGTGTTACCATGTAGAGAAAGGGCTGGGAGTAGTAGCAAACTACCACTTTGGCATCATTGGTTTGCCCAGTTAGCCCAGGAAGTGTGACTATTGTATGTTTGAAGTGTATTTGTATGCTGCATGTTTATGTTTCTGTGTATGATCATTTGTATGCTTTTATCTATTCATGTTTATGAATTTGTATATTTGGATGTTAGGAATTTGTATCTAGTATGTTTTTATCTGGATTTTTATTACTTTTTTGCCTGCATTTGAATTTTTGTATCTATCTTATGAATATTTGAGTTGTGTGTGTGTGTGTGTGTGTGTGTGTGTGTCTGCCTAGACACACACCAGGGTTCTAGCATTCTTTTATGGCTTCTTAATTTATGGATTCGTTATTCAATAAGGATAAGCTTGTAAACAAAAAAAAAAGCTTGTTCCCTTAGAAAACATTAGAGGCTACATTGGAATTTTCTCTGATATTTCAAAGCCATTCTCTTGATCAATATCTCTTCTCTATTCTCCCTTCTATAACCCATGTGGCCTTGTTCTGGCCTCCACTCAGGATATTTCTCTACAAAAGTTATGATTGTGGTAGAGATGATTGGGATCACTCCACAAATCTTTTTCTGAGTGGTAGCAGGAGAGCTATTGCCAAAGTAGGGGATTTTGTTCTCCACCCCTACTCCTCTTACTGAAGTATTTCGGTTCTGGTCTCAGTTCTTTCAAGTTGGCCTGCTTGGACATCTGCTTCCATTCTTTTTTGAAAATTTTAAGTAGTAGATATATTTTGCTTTTGAAGAAAGGCTGTGGTCTCCTCAAGAGAAAGCCTCGGGTTATAACCTAGAAGGTGAGAATTTGAGCTAGTCACCAATGCTTATGCACTGCTTTAGAAACTCAACCCTACTCTGGTGCCTCAACAAATAGCCAGGAGGACCTTCCTAGATAAGCGTGGACTCTTCTTCATTCATTCAGCAAACTTTTGTGAAATACTTACTGTGCATAGCTCCAGCTCCACTAGTAGAACTATTCTGTATTAAAATATCACTTTTGACAGGGGCCTTTGGGAAACAGTGACTGGGAGTGGCTTGTAAGGATTGCTAACCTGCCCATAGGGGAGTGTAGTGGACTTCCAAACCTCACAGGGAAGACAGAATATTGTGCAGTTCCCTAATCCCCAAAGACAAAGCTGTGAAAAGGTCATTGTTCTGCATTTGTTTCTGCTATTGTTTTCAAGGTGGCCACCCCATAATAGTGACTCCTATGGATTCTAACTTCCCTTTCTTTCCTCCTTCCTTCTTACACCCTAAAGCCATTTTGTGAAACCCCCAGGAAGCAGTAGTGCCTGAACTCCAAGGTGTTTTAACTAACTGCAGCCATGAGGTATGAGTTACGCCCTTCACTTCTGCTGAGGCAGGGTCCCGAGGGTCTTTTTCTGAGCCAGCCCTCAGAGAAGCAGGAAAACACATACATGTGGGAGGGAGGACACTTTGGTTCTCTTCTAGTTCTTGCTGCCCCATTGATTACAAGTATCTCCCTGTTCTATTCATTGAAGAGTTAGACTTGAACAATCTGTGAGATTCCTTCCTCCCTGACAGTCTATGATTACCTCTAAAAGTGATTGTTACAAGCCTCTTCAAACTGCGTTACCAAGCACCAGCAAGAATGTGGAATAGACATCTTCTCTGAGAACTAGAGTCCTTGTCACTTCTCTAAAGACTTAGAAAAGAAGAAAGCTGACATTTATTAAGTACACAACGAGCCAGCCACTCTCTTATTTTGTACATTATTATTTCAATAACAATTCATAACTTGTAGAAATTGGGAAGGATAATGTGAATGTACATGTGCAGTACTGAGTACAATGTCCGGCAAAAAGGACATATTCAATAAATGTAATTTTTGTCTCATTCTTCACCTCCTCTCCACCCAGCTCACTACACTTTAAAAAGATGAAGAAGCAAAAACTCAGAGGGATGAAGAACTGTTCAGTCACCCAAGCTTCTAGTTCCAAAAGCTATGTGTATCCTGTTGCATTACACTACCTGTAAAGTGTGAAGCCTGCAGTTATTTCCCCTGTGGGTCCATTAGCAGATGAACTTGATGGGTAGGTCTCCTATTTTCTGGTTCAGGTCCTCTTTGTGATCCAGGGCCTGTGTTTTGGAGGTGGCCAGGCAGAGGTTTCAGATGTGGCACAAATTTTCCAATACAGGATTATAACTGGTCCCACAGAGCTTGAACCTTCCATCTAGGTCTCATTAATATTACACCCTCATTCTGAGCCAGTCCCCTAGGGCAGTCCTTCAATCACCCAGACTAGAATTCCCTGGAACCCCTGACTTCTAGCTCTGTTGCCTTGGTGCAGGTAAGGGAAGATAGCCTTATGGGGGAAGAGCTAACTTCAAATAAAAGGAAAGGTAAGTTTGCTTGCGTAGAATTTAGAAAAGCATCTCTTTGCCAGACAGAAAATGGGAAACTAGAACAAGAATGGAGGATAAGAGAGTAGCTACGACCAGACAGGAAAATGACCATTGCTCCTTGGGCATAAAGGAGGTTACCTGGGGTTTGCCTGCTGTGAGGTATGGTTATTGGCCCACTGATTAGTAGTGGTAAGCAGAGGATATTGCTGAAGTGAACAACAGAAAACTGATCTTGCAGGCAACTTCCTGACTTAAAAATAATGTTTATATGAGATTCAGTAACCTTTCCCATGTTACCCTTTATTCATTAAAAGGGACCTTGGAAGATTATTTCTAGTACTGGAGGATGGATTTTCATACAGGATGTTCCACTCCAGTCTGTGAATCACAATGTGCACAGAACAGTCCTTGGTTGAAGATGGCCTCAACATATCTTCAGTAGGAGATAAAGTAAGTAGTTTGGAAATGCTGCTGCATGATAGCTGGCTCATGATTACTTATAGTCTTTTCAACCTCCAGGGTGACAAGAATTATCAAACACTTCTTTCTGCCCCCCTTCTTCTTTTTCTTCCTCCTCTCTGGTAACAACGGACCAGAGGATACGCTTTCTCTTGGGCCACAGAGGTCAGTCCACTTAATAGACTCCTAATACTGGGGAACAAACCATATGACTCAAACCATACAAACTATACAACTTTGCATACAGGGGGTTCTTTCTAAAAGTATCACAGTATTGTGGGAAAAGTTTAGGCTTTAAAGACAGGCAAAATTAATTGTGAATCTAGATTCTGCCATTTCCTAGCTCCATGATGCTGAGAGAAATGTTTCACCTCCTTGAGCACTTTTCCTCCGCTGTAAAGGTAGAATAATTCTACTTTCCATCTACAAGAGTATTGTGAAGATTCACTGAGATCATTTACAGAAATAATTTAGTCAGGTACTGGCACAGAGTATGTGCTGAAGACATAGTTGTTGAATGAATAAATGGGCAAGCGAATCCTGGTGTCTTTCTTTCCCTCCCTCAGCATGATGAAGTGCTGTTACAAAGGCTTTGGCATCCTTTAAGTGGTAAGAGCACGGATGTAGAATTCAGTCAGCTCAGGGTCTGCTTAAGTAGTTACAAATTGTCTGAGCTTTATTCTCCCTATGCATAAAATCTAGATAATAAAGCCAAGTGTGCAGGGCTGTTGTGAAGATTAAAAAGAAATAAGATGTGATAGCACAGCACTTGGAACATGGTCAGTGATAGATAAGGCTACATCCCTTTCTCTGCCTACTCCTGGGGACCTTCACATATGTGGCTCATTTAAAAATCTCAGAACAATTGTGCAATATATGTATTATCATTGTGAAGAGATGATGTACGTGGAGACCCCAAATACGATATGATGCGGGTGGTCAATAAATGTTTGTTTCCTCCCCTTCTTTTTCCTTAATTAAGCCAATTATTATTCTGTCAACAATTATGCTTTTGCATGAACTATGTGAATATTTTAAAGAACAAGGTGCTAATTTTATATTGTTACCAATTTAGAAGGCAGCCTGGATACCTGGCCTATAAACAAAATTATGTTGATTTTAATAAGTTGACAAAAGATCATGTAGTTCATAGATATAAAGTACTTGCCTAATTTCTGCCTTAATATAGTGAGTCATGAATAGATTAATTTGATGGTACAAAATGTAACAATCATTAGGAAAACATTTTCATATAAATTATACTTTTACATATTATTTCCTTAGCATCTAAAAACAGTGCTCTTTGGTCTCCATGAGAGTAGAAAGTTTTGGGTCTGTTTGTAGAACTGAAGGTTGTTTAGATAGTACAATGAGGCCCTCTAATTTTACCTAGATTCCTTACCTAGATACCTCTTACCTAGATTCCCACATTAGCCTTTAATACCTACTGATTTGAGTGTTAGAATATGATTTGGAGAGGGCCAAAGAGTGTGTGTATTTATGAAGCAGAGAGCTTTATGGTGAAATAAGTATGATCTATGAACAAGTTTTTGTTTTTTTTTTTTAATCTTGGTTTCATGGTCTGAAAAATACATACACTGTAATATCAGTACATAACCTGATAGGGTGGTTTTGAAGATTAAGTAAGATAATAAATGAAAAAATAAGTTAATCCACGTAAATTCTTAATCATAAGGTTCACTATGCATTTCGGGCTCAACAAATGTTAACAGCTGTCACTCCTGTGACCGCTAACACCATCACCTTTATTACTACAATGATAATAATATAAACGTTGCTACAGTCAGCAAAACATTGCAGAAAGATTAAAAATTTGAGTGTTCTAGCTCATGAGGCATAATGGATCCCTGAAGGCTGAAAAACTCTTGATTTCAACTCACATTTTTGAAATCTTTTCAAAGGGCCTATGTCCACACTGCTTGAGTTACTATGGAAAGTGTGGGCTCATCTTTGAATCTTGACTTACTCAGAATCTTTCAGGGCCACAGGGAGGTCATTCATGTCTTTTGTTATCACTACCAAAGCTTCAACTATAGAAGGTGTAGAGAAGTAGGCTGAATGTAATTTGAATGCAGAAAAGCCCTTGACAATTTTTTTCATTTGAATTACGATCACTTCTATTTTAATTTTTCTTTCTCCCCACAAGAGTATATTAAACTTTCTTAGTTTTGTTGAATATCAACTGCTCAGAGTTTGCAAAAGAACATTTTCTGTCTCTAAATAAATCAGAAAGGTTATTCTACACAGAAATTTATCTAAATATCATGCATATTCAAGGAAGTGGGGAGAAGGGAATAGAGCCAGGTTGATTGAATTCTTTTTCTTTTGAAACTGACCAGTTGGTTTGGCTGCTCTGGAGACCAAATTAATCCAGGTAAATTTCCTAAATAACTCGCTGATAGCTCAAGTGGGAATCATGAACTTGAATGTGTAGTCTGGAAATTTTCAGTTAAGTTACAGACCAGTGTGTGAGCATAACTTTAATGACAATAAAAATAGGGAGCAAAGAGAGCCATGGAGACTTTTATCCAATGAATTCTAAAAAATGGAATGCTGAGTGGCTCAAAATTAGAATGCTGTGTGAATGCAGAGGGCTGGATGCTAGTGATCTTTTGTGGTCCCTTTTTCCTCTAGGACCTGAGGATTCTGAAAGTCTTGCCAGCATTACTCTTTCAGATGGTTTTCTTCGAAACCTCCCTCCCTCTCTTCCTCCTTCCTTCCTTCCTTCCTTCCTTCCTCTATCTTTCCATGCCTCTCTCTTCAAATATCCTGCCTTTCCTGGATATTTCCTGAGTGCACATTATCTACTTAGTTACAGTTCCAGGCATTGGTACACACCATAAACAAGACAGTGAACATGACTACTCACATGGGATTGACACTTATAATGTTCTGGGATATTCTAACCTGATGGTTAGAAAAAGATAGCTCCTCGGTCATGCTTCACTTATCTTACTTATATCTATATGATTCCTTATGAGTAAGTTTTTTCTCCCCTTTCTTTGGTTCGGAGGATTTAAGATCTTAGAGAAAAGGAGCATTTTGGGACTGGGAGGCCAGCTTGATATGGCATGGAATGGGGCTGGGGTGCTTCTGACAGAACATCAAGGCTTAAGCAGCTCCAGGACACTCCTGCCTTCACTGCTTACCCAGAATATAGAGAGAAGATGAGGTGTACATGGTTAAAACAATCGAGAAAGCAAGCAAACAAACAAACAAACAAGGTCACAAAGGAAAACAAAATACCAAACCTAACAAAAAACAAAAAGAAAGTAATAAGCATACTCTCCTCTCTAGTTGGCCTCATAGAACTTTCTTTGGCTTTGAAGGGCTCAGTCTATTTTAGTCATTGGATTGGAAATTAGGGGTGCAGCATTAACACCTAGGAAGCAAATATCTGATTAACCAACCAGCTTTGTTTAAAAGAGAATTTAGGACCAGGCTGCCTAATCCCCACTAGTACTCTCCTTTGTCAAAAACAAGGGGAGAAAAGACTTATCGTGGCATCAGTTATTGATACTGATTCCCCAACATTTGTGGAATAACCTTCAGAAAGGATAGAGAGACAAAGCCAAAGGTCCTGAGTGGAGGTTAGGATCAAGGCTCTGGGGCCTGGAACTCATGCTGTACGTGGGACAGGACTTGGGGTTTAGGTGACAGTGCTTAGAAAAAATAGTATATGGCGAATTTTCACCCACTTATTCATGAGCATATCAAAAGGGTATTAATCACTGACTAGAATTGGGAATAAAAAAGCAAACCCAAAAACATCTTCCACTTTTCCAGACTCAACCACATCATTTCAATATGTTAACAACTTCCAGAGAGGACAGTAGCCATCAGTTAAGTAAGCAACATTGATGAGAACAGAAGTGCAAGTCCACTGATATTATACTTTTCCTATTCTTTAAGCATATTTCAACTGATTGGTTTCCTTTTAGCCCAGAAAGGAAAAATCCAAGGTGAGGGAGTAGAATGGGACCACAATCTCTCTGCTCAATGATCTGTAAGGCTACTTACAGAAAAAGAGTTAAATGTGTGTTGTATGCAATCAATGAGCAGATCAGGGAAGAATAGTCAGAATTTAAAGAAATTTTGGTTTTGATTTATTTTTAATAATTATAGCTTATCAAATGTGAAATACGTGGTCTTAGGAGTAATAATAACAACAAAAAATAACATCAATGATTGCTATTTTATTTTTAATATAGTTTGTATAGTACTTTAAAACACTGCTTCATTCAACTTTCTCTGTTTGTTTTGAATAGGAGTCAAGGTAGACTGCATTATTCCTATCTTAGAGATAAAGAAAGTGCATCTCAGAAAAGTTAAGATTATCAACCAAGGTCACACAGCTGACACAAGGTAAGCAGGAAAACTAAAATCAGTACCTGTTGATTGGTCTTAGGGGAGCACTTACGGAAGGATTCCCTTCTTTGGCTTGGTTCAAAGAGTAAATAAACTGTCTTTCCACAAGGAAGAGTCAAGTGGAGACTCAGACTTTCAGTAAAGCAAGAGACATTTAGCAGGCTGGAGTCCAGTGTCAAATTACGCTCTGCAAACCAATGTGAATGAAAGCAAACCATTTTGTTTATTGCCATTTCTATTTCAAGGCTGTGTGCTCTGACCTCAATGTGAAAGTGTAGGTCTGGCCTGGTGGGTGACATAAAGTACACCCTACCTTCTCATGGCTGTGAGTTCTACCTTCTCCTGTGTGCACCTGTGCTTTTTTAGGTGTGCATATTCAATTACTCTCCTGGGCCTGTGAATACACGTGCGTTTCAAGATTTGCCTAAAACAATAAAGGTTGCCATCAGAAAAAGAAGCAGATTCCACTGTTTCCTGCATAAAAACAAACAACAGAATGAATTCACTTGATTCACTAGTCAATTTTCTCAGTAGTTGTCTTGATGAGGACAGCAAGTTCTCTGTGAACTCGGATGGTATTGTTTGTGTGAGTGAATGTGTGCGTGCAGACAACCTTATAGCACCGTTTTAAAACTTCTTTTCTTTTAATATGTTTTTGAAAGTTCTGCCTGATAATCATGGATTATATCTGGAAGCCCGCTCCCTAAAAGCAGGTTGAGTCATAGGCAGGCTGTAAGAGTCCAGGAGACCTGCAGTGATGACTAAGAGAGTCATTATTTGATAAAAAGGGAAAAAATAGGTATTGGCTTGAAAGGAAGGCTGGGGGAGCATGAAGAACTTGAACAAGAGAAAAAAAAACACTTGGAAGCTAGCTGGCAGGATGAGCAGGGACTGGAGAAAACTGGTCTTGTGCAGTGGGACTCGCTGCTGCATTTTAATCACATCTCTATGTGACTGGTTTTTTTCCTTTCTGTTTTTTTTTTCATCAAGTGAGAAAGGACACAGAGAGGATTCAGCAGGAAGGTAGCTCTTTAAAGTTTACACTTTCTCCTGCCCCTTGCACATTTTTAGATTGACATCTGGAAAATTTTCACTGTAAGTTCAAATAGAAGTAAACATGTTATATTTTTGTAACCTTGTAAATACTGACACTTTAAAATGAAACTCTTGCATCATTCTTTTAACAGCTTCAATGGGTTCTAACTAAAGGCTATCATATTTTAATATCCACTGTCACTCATTAAAATACAAATGTACAAGTGCTCAAACAGGGAGACATTTAACACCATTATCTTCTCTTCTTGAGCTCACATTCTCATTCATGTTCCCTATGGAATTTTATTCTAATGTCAAACATTTTTATACTTCAAAGTATGCTCTTGATCATTCTATTATACATCCTAACAATAATAGGTATGTAAAATGAAATTTTAAGCAAAAACCTCACTGCCCCCAGAAGTCTCCAAAGTGTTAAAATAAATAAGTAAATAAAAACAGGCTGTGCAGCTAGTGACAGAGTACTAATTAGAATCTGGTACTGTGCACCAGCTTCCAGATCTTATCTATTCTACTCTGTGGCACTCTGGAACCTCAGAGAAGAAGAAACCCTAAGTCATGGCAAGATTCAAGATGCTTTTTTCCTGTAAAGTGGGATAAAGGTCATTGTGAAAGGAGGGGCAGGAAAGGAGAGCCAGAATGACTCCTCAAGCTCAGGAAAACAAACCAATTTTCCAGAACAACCCATATGTAAATTGGAAACTAATACTCTTAAAATCTCCTGTCTATATACCTCCTTGGAAGCCATTGTCCACCTCTAGAGCAAAATTCTTTCAGTTCAGCACTATTAATACTGTATTTTAGGCCTTATAATTTTTTGTTATTGGGGCTGTTCTCTGCATTGTAGAGCATGTGGCAGCATCCTGGACCTCTAATGTCTGCAGATGCTGCTGAATGTCTCCTATGCTAGGTGGGTGTGGGAAGAATCATACCTAGTTGAGAAACTCTGACTTTGGGCCATGCATATGCTAGCTTGAAGACCGATTCCATATTTAGCTTAAGACTGTAAAAAAGGCTCAAATCAGTAAAATATATTATTTTAATTTTATTTAGGAAAAGGCAAAAATCTGGTTATTTTTGCTTGAATTCCTTACATAAGTGAGGAGTTGTTGAGCCCAGGGCATAAAGGAATTGTTGAATCCACCTCAAAGGTATTTGTGCCTGACCAAATGTTGGGTCTTGAGAGAGCCAAAATCAGCTTAGGATAAACTGAAAGTCAAGTGTCACTTAATGATTGGCATGTGTTTTGAGAAATGGGTCATTAGGAGATTTTTGTCATTATACAAACATCGTAGAATGTGCTTACACAAGCTAAGATGATCATGACATCACTAGGTTCTAGAACTGTATGGGACCACCATCATACATGCAGAGTCACTTGTTGACTGAAATGTCATTATGCAGCTAAGGACTGTCTTTAAAGACAGCAGGAAAGAGGAAGAGTTGAGAAGAGGACTGAAGTCACTAACAGACAAATTCATAATGAAAACTGCCATTTATTTTGTGCCAACCACTATGGTGTTTTATACTGACTATTGTGTTGACTAATCACAACAACCCTAGAGGTAGTTATAATCATTTGTTAATTAATGTAGGGTAAGGCTGTCATAACAAAAGACTAAAAATATTCAGTAACAAAGACAAACTAGAAATGTGTTTCTCTCCAGGCAAAGCCTGGGTAGGCTGTTTGTTGTCCCTCAGGCACACCAGGCTGGAGAGTCCACACTTTCTCTGGGCTGTGTTGTTGCTTTGCTCTCCCCAATACCTGCCTTCCACCTCATGGTCCCAGATGACAGCTCCCCATTCTGCTATCAGGTCTGCATTCCAGCCAGGAAGAAGGATGAAAAAGGGAAGGTGATGATATGTAATTTTCTTTTAAAGGTACAATCTAAAAGTTACACACTTCATTCCATTCACACCCTAATGGCTCGACTCAGCCACAAAGGATATGTGAACTTCAGCAGTGTTGCCACGTGTCCATCTACAAGAGTTGGCAGACTATGGTTTGGGATCTAATAACTTTTTTTTGGTAAATTAACTTACATGTAGTATAACTACTTCCATTCTTTTATGTATTATCTATGTTGCTTTCTAGATACAATGGCACTGCTGAACAGTTCTGATAAAACTGGATGGTTCACAAAACTTACAATATTGCTCTCTGGCCTTTAAGGAAAAGCTTGGCAATCCCTGATCTAGTAGCAGCATAGAATGAACATCTAGGGACACCTAAGAAGCTCTGTCAAGATTCGTATTTAACACATGAGGAAACGGAGGTGCATAGAGGGTACCTAAATGGCCCAGGGTCATGTACTGGTAAGCAGCAGAGCTCAAATCTGAACATCCTTCTATTTGGCTCCAGAGGCAAAGCACTATTCACTCTATCATACTGCCTCATTAAATCACTCAGCAAATATTTATTGTGTCTGCTCTGTGCCAAACAATGTTCAAGGAATTGAGGATTCGGCAGGGGATAAAAGAGAGGACACCCTGCTTTCACAGAGCCTATATTAAAGGAAAGAGACTATAGACAGAATTCAATATAATGTGTTACATGCTATGGGTGGTAGGTGCTGTACATAAAAATGAATCAGGATGGAAGGGAAGGCAGTGACAGAGTGGGGGTAGGGATGCATTTTCAAAGGAAATGGTTCATGATGCCCTCAATATTGGGGAAAGCAAAGAGAGTGAGCCTGAGCCAATGCTCTTGAGGAGGAGGTGAGAGCCTGAGCTGAGAACATCCAATAAGAACCCTGAGTTCCCCCTCAAAGAGGAGGTCAAAGCAAGGGTCAGGAGCTGGACAAGAACAGGAGCCAAAAGAACAAAGAGAGCAGTGTGGATGCCCATGGCTTGTGTGCGGTGGGGAGCTGGGGAGTCAGTACAGAGAGGGCGAGTAGGAAGAAGGCTCACTGAAAGGCACATGATCATGGTGGAGAGTTTGCCTTTAACCCTTTCCAATGAATTTGAAAACCCCAGGCATATAAAGAACACACACGCGCATACACAAACGCAGATAATAGCAGCCTGCATGAGTGGGTTTGGAGTCACGCAGAGCTGTGAGTCCTCTGTCACAGACTCACTTGATAACCTCAGGGACATTGTTGTTGGTGCCGTTATTAGCCATGATTAATTGAGCACTTTATGTGTGGTAGGTGTTTTATATACATGATCTCATCTAATCCTTACCTAACTCTATAGATATTAATATTATTTTCAATTATCTTCAAATTAAGAGTTTAAGTGGTGATAGGTAACACTTAAGAAGTAATGAGAAAGGTACAATTTCCCTCTTGTGCATTTATATTGCTTTCTCTTTTTTCACCATAGTGATTAGTAATGTTGGTTAATGATTCTGTGGGGATGTTTTGATAAACAATTTTATTTTGGAAGCAAAACGATTTAATGATTATTTAGTGCTTACTATGTGTCAGGCACTGTTCTAATTACTTTAAATATTCTCCTCAAAACAACACTGTGAGAAGATATTCTTGTTACCCTAGTTTTCCAGATAAGAAAACTGAGGTTCAGAGAAATTAAGTAACTTGCCCAAGGTCACACAGCCAAGACCTAGAGGGGCTGAAATTTGATCCTAGGTAGTTTGGCTCTGAAGTTTATGTGTTTAGTTGCTACACCACACTACCTTGCAAAACAGACTAATAGGAAAATTGAATGAGAAAACGTGCTAGTTTCTCCCCCACTTGCTGATGCATGTGGAAAGCTTGCTTATTTGGCTTTTGTGATCTAAACCATGGCCACTATCTCTCCAAAGTCAGCATATTTGAAGTGCAAAGTCCCATGTAAGAAATATATTTCTAGAAGACTGGCCCAGGAAACCCAGATTTTAAAAAAAACAATAGCAATAGCATCCCTTTTCTCTTTGTATGTGTGAGTACCTATAAGTGTGTGTGTGTGTGTGTGTGTGTGTGTGTGTGTGTATCTGTGGATGCATGAGAGGTGAGTCTAACCCGTAGTTTCAGATGTCAGCTGCTAGGCTTCCTTTCTTGAAGCCTAAATTCCAGCCTTTTAAGGGACAAGATTTATAAATCAGAAATCTTTATTCTCCTTTAGGAAATGCACCTGTTTTTCCAGAATCTACTCTTTCCAGGGACTGCTGTCCTGCCACTTCAGGGATGGAGCTCCCAACAAGGACAGGCAGTCCAGGGACATCGATGGAATAATTCTCCACATCATTTCAGACCCGATGTCAATGCTCTGAGCAAGAAGGTCATAAATATGGCTTGCTACCTGTCCTGCCATTTCTCAGAATTATCAATGTTTGGTAAAGAGTTTCCTTGGAAATTTCTGCTGTCCAAATTGGCATAAAGGATTCCAAACATGGGCTCTACATGTGCCCTCTCAATGTGAGTTTGGAGGTCTCAACTTGCTGGCAGTGTGATGGTACCCTGGATTGTTCCCTTAGTTAGTATCCTCCTCCTTATTTCATACCCTGAGCAGGTGACAGGTTCTGCTGATTTCTAGAAACAGTTTTCTGAAGGCAAATATAACTGGCTGTGATGAGGACCAATCCTCAGAATGTGCCCTAAACACTGCAGAGCTGTAACGAGTGATAGAATTGGATTGTGAGAGATCTAAGTGCTAGATTTACCCGATATATTGCTATGGAGAAGCCAAGACTTCCTCTGAAACTTTTGCTTTCTACAGAGTCACGAAACAGCACTATGATGGTAACTGAATTTATCATACTGGGTTTCGGAGACCTCAAGGAACTGAGTCCCTTGCTCTTCCTGGTGTTTGGCACCATTTACGTTGCCACCATTTCTGGAAATCTTCTCCTTGTGGCACTGGTGATCACACAACAGCGACTCCAGACTCCAATGTATTTCTTCTTGGCGAACCTCTCATGCCTGGAGGTCTGTTATACATCCAACATTGTGCCCAGGATGCTAGTGGACTTGTTGAGGGAAAACAGAGTGATCTCCATGGTGGGTTGCATTATCCAACTCTACTTCTTTGGGGCCCTGGGCAGCACTGAATGTTATCTACTGGCTGTGATGTCATATGACCGCTACCTGGCTGTCTGCCGGCCATTGCATTATCCAACACTAATGCATAGAGCCCTGTGTGGAGGGCTAGTAATTGTATCATGGCTTAGTGGCTTCATAGTGGCAGCTGCATTCCAGGCTGCCATGGTATCCAGTTTGACCTTCTGTGGTGACAATGAGATTGATCACTTTTTCTGTGACTTGAAACCTCTGCAGAAGCTCTCCTGCTCAGATCCGTATCTGGTCAGCCTAGTCTGCCTGAGTCTTACAGCTCTGGTAACACTAGCTCCCTTTGGACTAACTCTATGCTCCTACTGGAGGATTATTTCAGTGGTCTTGCATATACCTTCTGAGACTGGTAGGCAAAAGACATTCTCCACATGCTCTTCTCATCTAGTAGTAGTGACTCTGTTTTATGGAACTTTAATCCTGGTCTATGCTGTGCCCTTGGCTGGTCAGGTAGCAGCTGTCAACAAAACTTTCTCTTTGCTGTATACTGTTGTCACTCCCATGTGCAATCCTCTTATCTATAGCCTCAAAAATAGAGATGTCAAGGAGGCTCTGAGAAAGCTGGGGATTTGATCTTGTAATCAAGAAGTCAAAGTACTCTTCTTATCCTCAAGGAAGTTCTGCTTGGATTAGAACAGTACACAATAGAATATAATTTGCATAACCAAAAGTATAAGCTAATCCTCAAATTCCATGCTTTCAGGGAAGAATTGGTCTCAGTCTCCTTGGAGTGATCTAGTTTTCCTTGAGCTTATTTACAGTGTGAGAGGGGAGAAATAGTACCTAGTCAATGGGAGGAAAACCATTCTGGGATAGACAATATATCATTGCTGCCCACATTCCTTCCAAGAGCTCAACTTTGGAGATAAGAATTTGCAGGTACATTTTAGCTGTGTTGTTTCCATCTTGAAATATCACACTGAATTCCATTCATATGTACAAGTAATAAATGTTAATCAAAAATTCAAAAACAAGCAGTCTTTGTTTTTTAGTTCTGTCAAGGAGACACTGAACTAATTTTAAAAAGAAAATAGAAAGCAAGGCAGCACAAAACGTGCACTATAATGTATAAAGAAACAATTGCTATTGAATAAGGTCACAAACACATACATTGAAAGGGGCAATTGAAAACTTTAATCAGTGAAACAAGTAGGAAAATAAATAAACAAGTCAGACTGGAAAATGCTGGGGTTGGAGGAGAAGTGATAACTATGATGTCCCCATGAAAATGGAGGTGATCCCTAAGTGAAGAGATTATCTGCTTCCTTCCATACTTAGGTTGGAGTTCTGGCTGGAAGACTGACTCTGCCAAATGGTTAATGATAATACTGCATCTCACTAAGCCTAGAATTACAAATATAAAGACAGAATGGAACAGAATATATGGAAAGGCACTAGTAGAGTGTTTTTGAGAAATGTACATTATGCACTTACAGTAATTTATTAGACATGTGGGTTACCTCTGGTAGTTTTTTTAAGATTGAGTTTTCTCTAGCATTTACAGCTTTCCACTGTGTTTTTATTTCTTTTTCTGTGTTTCCAACCCAGATCCTTCTTCTGTGTCCCTGAGTTTGTCTTGTTGTCTCACATGTTTCTATTTCTTATTTTCATATTTGTTTCCAGCTACCTAATATAATCAATTGACATATTAAAGATACACTCCAAAAAAAGGAGGGGGGAAACAAAATGATTCCTCTCTGAAAAGGGAGAAAATGTATGTCTTTATTTATTCAATCAAAAATATTTATCGAGAGCCTAATATTATCCGTGCATTGTTCTAGGTGCTAGGAATAGAATAATAAACAATGTGGACAGTTTCCAACCATGAAGATATTATAGTCTGATGGCCTTGGTTGCTCAGAATTTATGTTTTCGCACTGTTTATAAAATATGTAGATCTGGAAGGAACTACCTATAAAAAGAAACTCTGCAAGTAAAATCCCAATATTCTAATTTACTTTTGGTTTAAAAGCATTACATAATGTTCAACATCACTGGTCATTCGAGAGATGCAGATGAAAACAACACTGAGATTCCACCTCACCCCACAAAGAATGGCTGCTATCAAGAAAT
>NW_004624797.1:10706995-10732966 GCF_000247695.1 Heterocephalus glaber
GAAGGGAAAGGAAAAATTATGGGAAAAGAAAAAAAAAATGGAAATGAAATCTATGTAAATAGGGAAGGGTTGAGGAGGTGAAGGGTGCACAGGTAATGGGAAAAAAATAAGAACCAAGATTCATCATGTACAGGTACAAGCACTCAATGATAAATGTAAACGTATTGTATACCTAAAATGTACCAGTAAAAGAATTTTTGAAAAATCTATGTGGGCCCAGATGTTTTGTTTTACCCCCACCCTCACAGATTCTGGCTATGTCTGGTTTGTTCCAAAGGCCTAGACAACATTTAAGAGTTTGTAATTGTAAAAATAATAGCTGAAGAATCTACCTCATTTGGATGGTACCAGTCAACTTAATCTCCTACATTACTTCATTGAGCAAATTCAGTAAGACTTTTGGCCAATTGTATAACGTAAGTCCAATTTTAAAAGATGAAAATTAACCCCAGTTGAAGAGATCCAAAAGAATATATCTAATGGTCAAAAGAAAATATCTTAAAAACATGCCAGTGAATTTTTCTAAAGCATCATAAAATAAATATATGGATTCTTAGAGGACTTCTGTGAAAAGGATAATTTTCATTTGGATATATAAATTTTGATTGTTTTGCCACATAAACCCTCCTATGACTTCATTATTATGATGAAAAAAGTTTGATATCAGTGTTATTAAACCCCAACATTGACCAACTAAAAGAGTGTTGAGACCTGACATCTTGTCCCTACATTCTCTGTCTTCATCCATATTTGTAACAGCAGTGATCCTGCACTACAGATGAGGCTGAAAATGGAAGGTGAATTTGAGCAGCCTGTAGAGTTTGAAAAGAGGAAGGGACAGACGAGTTAAAGGTGAGAAATCTTAGAGATCTTGACAGGAGGCCTTGCGCATAGGTTGTCTCTATTATTGGCTTATGTAATGATTAATCCCTGGCCGAGTTCCTGATACTGTACCTGCCCAGTTCGTTGCAATCCCCTTTTCCTAAAGTGCCAGACTCTGGCTCTAGGTCCTCTTTCTGGAGTTCTACTTCCGTGCACACTTCTCAGAAACACAATTATAGCCTTTTACCTCAATATGGTCTGTGTCACTGTCCTGACAGTGACTGTACTTCCTACCCTGGCTGCCTTGCATAGAAATGTGAATATGACTAGATCTTCAAAGTTGGGACAGGTATTGCTGGCACCCTTCCTTTTCAGGCCTGAAACCCATTTTGCCTCTTCTTCTCTCAGACTTGCCCAGTCTTCTTTCTCTTTCCTGAGCAGCTGCAGAGGTTTTGGCAAGCCAGCTGGCCAAAACAGTGGGGGTTAAGGTACAAATTGAAGCTTCAACTCTTTTAATCTAGTATGACAGTTTGTACTGATAAGGTTAATGGGGATAATTTTTCTTTGGCTTGTACAGAGACATGAAAATTTAATCTGATTTGCTATTAATTATGCTATCCAATCATCAACATAATGTTTCACTAAATAATCTATTTATTTTGCAGAAGCAAGTGCATCAACCAAAACACTATAATAGAAAAGTGTCACCTTTGGGGTTCAGCAGAGAAGCTTTACTATCATTGTGAGAAAGATACACATTTTGTCATGTTTTCCAGTACTAGGGTTGGAATGTCCACACACTTCTACTTTCCTCTGGGGAATTACATACACATTTATGAGACAAGTGGCAGAGGATATCGAAGTATGCTGTGGTTTGGGGAATAAACTGAAATTAACTGGCTCACAAGACTAAATAACTGCATCTTGAATGAGAGCAATATAATGCTTTATCAAATAAATTAAATGAGTGTAGATGGCTCTTTTTCATTCTTTTACTAACAAGCATTTATTAAACAATTATTCAGTGTTAAGTGCTGTGCTGGATTCTGGGGATGTAGTATTCAAGCAAAATTGACACAAATCCTGTATTTGTGAAGGTTACAGGATACACATACACACACACACACACAGGCATGAGGTACAATAGAAACATGTGACTAATGTTTAAATAAAAAAACTTATTATAGTAAAATGCACATTGCCTTTACATGCCCTTAATGTACTCCCTCTCACTTAGAACACACCTATCCCATCATTTTTGCCACTTTCTGGAGCAGTTCTGGGAGTCCCCTTTCATGAATGTTTTTTATGATTGCCTAGATGTCCTGGAATTAATTCAAAATATTTACCTTTCCTGACCATTTTAACTTTGAGGAAGAGCCGGAAGTCACACAGTACCAGATCTAGTGAATAAGGTGAGTGAGGACACCTTACCTTAATGTTTTTATCATTCTGCCTTTCCATTGGATGACACCCAGAAGCAGCATTCACCGAATTCTTTATTACATTTCATAAAAAGGCACAAAAGAGGTTCCAGAACTGCTTCAGAAAGAGGCAAGAATGGTGGGGTGTGTTCAAATAACGAGGGTTATTTTGAGGGGCATTAATTGCGATGTGTCTCTTACTGTAATAAATTTCCAGATAAATATTCACTATATATCTTGATTATACCTTGTATATCCAGATAATTATTTGATCATGGTAATTGAAAAGTTATAAGGAAAAATATCACTAGTGCATTCTAAGAGCATATGATAAAAGAACTAGATGGTACCCAAAGAATTAGCTAGATGAAAAGTGGGATGAGGAGGAAGAAAAAACAGCATTAGGAAAGCTCTGAGGAGGCAAGTGAGTGTGAGGAACTTAAAGACAGAAAGACAAAAGTTCAGAGAGCATAAAGAAGCAAAATAAAAACAAAAACAAAAACAAAAAAAACACGCACAGTATTTAGGCAAGAGTTACATCCTTGTAGATTATGAACGGACTTGAGATGGGCTAAAGGTTCTTGAATATTGTGACAGATGTTGGTCACTTCCATTGAACATTTGGGCTTTATCCTAAGGGTAATGAATGTGAAGTCACTGAAGTTCTCTAGGTTTAGTTGATCTTGATCTATTAGATATTCCTATAATTTCCCAGTGGCCAACACAATAAAAACATTCTTCAACCGGCTTCAGAATTTTGGACTTAAAAAAACAAAGACCTGTTTGGATGGAGCAGATGAGGCACTTCCACTGTGCATTTGCAGAGCAGGCGAGGCCAAGCACGAGAGGCTGGAAAGTAATTATACAACATCCATGTCTTAACCACAAGGATTGTGTTCAGCAGGCTCTCTTTCATAATTGTGGGTAATTACAAGAAGTTAAAACTAGATTATAGACAATTAGACCCTGTGCAACTGGGAGCTCTGTAGGTGGTCGGAAGGGAGTAGGAAGCACCAGCTGGGAAAGTGTTTCCCAAACTGCTTGGCATTCTTTGACTCATTTTGTAAGTGCAGATTTTGGGGGTGTCTTCCATGCTTCTGATGTCTCTTTATAACCAGAGAGAATGAGCAAGTGAAATGAGGCAAAACCACATATACACACACACAACCTTGACAGCCCATCAACATTAGCTTTTTCCTCGAGCCAAGGGCTAGAAACCAATAAATGGAAACTAAGAGGAAAGACAGGTAATGATTGCGTTAAATTCAGCTTAAGATGTCTTATGTGAGAAATTACTTTCCTGTCCCCCTCTGGATCTGGATACTAAGGGGAAGATATGGCAAGCATGCAACCTTGCCTTTAAGGAGCTTCCAAATCTATTTGGAAAATTTGGTATGACTGGAGCACAAAATGTGAGAAGAGAAATGATGAGAGAGAGAGCAAAAGAGGTTGCCAGAGGCCAAGCTAAGAAGCTCTGACTTCATCCCCAGGACATTGGGGGAACTATGGGGTCAATAAACAAAGAAAAGGCAAAGTTAGGTTTGGACTGTAATAAGATTCATTGGTCCACTGTGGGAAAGATGTGTGTAGGGCATGGCAGGGAGGAAAGTTGGGGTGGTTCCACTAGAGCTGCTTGTGGAAGGAAGTGTGGGTATAGGAGCAGGAGCCTGGGGAGGAGAGGTCAGCATAGGTATTAAAAAGTAACTTACTTCACTCTTTATCCACTACACATCTATTGCTTTGACTAGTCACTGACTTATTTAATAAACAAATAATTCTTTTGAATCTACTGTGTACAAAACACCTTGCTTAGAGAAATTAAGAGGAATAAAGACAATGTTGTTCCAGTCTTTGAGGGGCTTGACTAACTGCTCAGGTGAGTGGAACAGTCAATAGCTGTTCTGGGATTTTAGAGATAGTTTTGATCCATGGAGAGGTATTTGGTCTAATAACCACGAGAAGGGGAGGTACAGCAGTCAGAATGTGCATGAGTCCTGAGGGAACACACAGTGAAGGGTACCGCTAGACAAAAGCTAAAAAGGTATCATAGAGAGTACTGGAGTATAGGGCAGAATATGTAGGGTATTGCAACTATGTGTGTACGTTGGCAAGCATCTCTGTGTGTGTTTCTCTGTGTTTGTACACATAAATGTAAGTATATAATGCAACCAAAAAGCCTTAGCACCACCGGATATTTATATCGCACACACTCCCACACACATACAGAAAGGGAAAGAGAAGAAGGGGCGGTTATGGTACAAAACTGTTGCTGCAAGCTGGGTATTTCTAATTTCCCCTTCAAAGGCATCTGTATCTGGTGGTGTAGCCTGATGGCATCACATGTGTCTTGGTAAACTTAATCTTACTGTGCAGTCGTCAGGCCATATGACCTGGGGAAGGGCTCTTGCTCTGCTACCCGTTTCCCAGGAGGGAGCAGCCGTGGTGTAAACGCCCAAGTTCTCAGCTTAGGTCTGGTCTTCTTTGGAGAAGCCCAGGCTGCTGAAAAATGAGACTTCCTAAGGATGGTGAGGGCTCTTAAATCTCCTTGGTGTATGGGCAATGGCTCAGAAGTCTCCTCACTGCCTTTTTAACATCCTTGTTTCTCAGGCTGTACATGATGGGATTGATCATGGGGGTAACCACAGTGTAGAGTAATGAGAAGATCCTGTGAAGGGCAGCAGCCTGGGTTGCTGTGGGAATGGCATACACTGCCCCCAAGGTTCCATAGTACAGGGTGACCACAATGAGGTGAGAGGAGCAGGTGGAGAAGGCCCGTCGTTTTCCTGAAGCTGATGGGATCCTGAGCACAGCAGCCACGATGTAGCTATAGGAGGCTACGGTGAGCAGGAAAGCCACCATGGTGACAAAGGAAGCCATGAGGAAAGTGATTTTTTCCACTTTCCCAGGATCAGAGCAAGCCAGCTTCAGCACAGGGGCCAGGTCACAGAAGAAGTGGTCAGTCTCATAGGCTGCACAGAAAGACAGCTGGAAAGTCATGGTGACAGTGACCACAGGACTTAGGAAACCACCCAGCCAAGATCCACCTGCGAACAGGACACATGTGCAGATGTTCATGAGGGATGAGTACCGGAGGGGGCTGCAGACAGCGAGGTAACGGTCATAAGACATGGCTGCCAGCAGAAAGCACTCAGCAACTGCCAGAGAACCAAAGAAATAAAACTGGGCCACACAGCCTGCAAAAGAAATCTCTCCAGGACCTGAGAGAAGGAGTTGTAGCATCTTAGGGCCAATGGAAGTAGTGTACCAGATCTCAAGGAAGGAGAAATTGGACAGAAAGAAGTATATGGGAGTTTGAAGGCTGCGGTCACTGGAAATGACTGTAAGGATGAGGATGTTCCCCCAGCAAAGTCACTACGTAGATTCCCAGGAATATTCCAAAAAGGAAAACCGTAACCCATGGAGACTCCCAAATCCCAGGAGGAGAAATTCTTTGATGGTGGTCAGATTACTCATATCTGTAAGATTCAGGCACCAGATCTGAGGGGAAAAAAATAGATACAGTATACAGTATAGCCAATTGGCAAAAGAGCAGTATTAATGGTGGGAAGTACTAGTACCAGAAATACCATCTCACACATAACTCAAACACTCTGTCTCTTTCCCCTGCCAGAATGTATTTTCTATGTTGCTCTACTAATAGTTGTAGAGAAATCAAAAATTATGCCCTGGAGAGTGACTAGAGAGGGCGTCTCCTATGCTCTTTTCCACTCTTTCCCTTGACATAACTGGTGATGAATACCTTGGGGAGTCTCACAGTGGGAGGCAAACACTTCCTCATGGGGACAAGGCACAGAAGCTTCTCTGAACTTGATATTGTCTGAACTTCTGAAAGTCAGCTTTTAAGACTCAATAGAAAAGTGAGTCCAAAATCCTAAAATAATATTGGAATTCAGATGACTCCCTCCCCCCTGGACCCCCAAATCAGTGTGGATCTCACCAGGGGTGTAATTGAGGAGAGGAGGGGAATTCCGAATTATTGATCTTAAAGTAGCTGTAAGAGAAATAGGAGCTTTTGCCAGGCTCTGGGGATGTGTAGCTGATTGCTTCCATGGCATCAAATTCCTATGGAAATTGGAGGAAAATATATGTAAAGTTATTCACTTGAAATGTTAGAGAAAAATAATGTTCCATCTTTCATAAATGAAAATGACATTCCTGACTCACAAATAGTAGGATGTGCATTTAGAGATATTTTTTTTTTCCAGAATTGGGGATGGGTTAGCAATGAGTCATGGGTACAGCTTCCCCTTCCCCACACACCCCCTGTGGTGCTCGAAGCCTCATACTTGTCAAATGGCTGTCTGGTCTTAATGCCTGGGGTATGGGAAGATTGGATATCATTCTGTATTGTGGTCTAAATAAAGGCTAAATATGAGACCAAAGGTAGGGGCTTGATTCAGTGAGTGTTCAAGGCTAAAGGCTCAGTCCGTGGCTAGAGAATCAAGCAAAGTCATCTTTGCTGCTTTGTTTTGGATGGTGGCAGTGTGCCCTTAAAGGTTACAGATAAGTCTTATATTTGTAGAGAAATCCAAGTTGAAATGCACTCAGGGATCTGGCTAAGATTCAAAGGACTCTTATTCATAATGCTTTCCTAATATGAAAGAATTTCCCCATAATTTGCCCTTTGCACCAATCTGGATTGTTAGTACAGTGGCTTGTGTAAAGGGAGATCCACCTCAAGTAGAGGGATTCAGGGGTTTTGGGCTGCCTGGGGTAGTACTGATTATGACCATAATGCATAAGGAAAATCAATCAGCAGCTAAGGCTGTCCCCGGAGGAGACAGCTTCTTCCTAATTGGGGGATTAAACTGCAGTGTCCTCTTACCATTTTACCTTGTCTTCAGAGACTGCCAGCTAGCATTCAGAACCAACATTAACATCATTAGGTTTTTATCATTCAATCCCAAGTCTCATTAATTAATAATGGAATAAACTTGATTTTCCCCTTTGGCTTACAGGCATGCTCCTTGGTGCTTCCAAATTCAAAAGCACACACCCTGTCTAAATCCTCTCTCATCCTGTTTTTCATTTCCGTGAAGAGAGGTTAATATAGATGCAAAAGAGAGGTTTCAGTTCAGACTCTTTGTAGTTTCATTCTTTCACTCACTCACCCATGTCTTCAGACACATAGTATGTATTATTGGGCTAGGTAAGCACTGGGGATAAAACCATAAACAAGGAAAGTATGGCCCCAAGTTTCTAGAGCAGTGATGGACAAGTGCCAAGCTGCAACCCCAAACCCACTTATTTATCACAAAGTGCCAACACTGCAATTAAACCTGAATAGTGAGGTTTTAGTTTAGAAAAAGCAGCCCTACATTAACATCTTTTGTATTAAAAGAAAAACACAACAACACACGTGTCATAGGTTCACCATCACTGTTCTAGAGCTTGCATTCTAGGGGTAGAAGTAGAAATTAAATGGATGATTTTACTAATAACTATAAAATTACTGTTGTGTTAAAAATTGTAAAGGGGAAAACAAGGTCTTGACACAAAGATAACATATGTGGAGAGGTGACCATGCATTTTGTGAGAGGATCAAGGAAGATCTGCCTGAGGAAGTGGTCATATTTATGCTGAGAGCTCACGGATAAAGAATAGCCAGCTATGGAGAAGAATCAGAAGGGTGCTAATACGGGCAGAGAGGCAGCATTGTAAAGGCCCTCAGTAGGACAAACACCTGGGTCACCAGAAAAATTAAAATTAACAAAACAGCTACTGAGGGGTGGGCGCAATGATACACTGTAGTCCCAGCTATGTGAGAGCCTGAGACAGGAGACTTGCAAGTTCAAGGCTAGCCTGGGCAACTTAGTGAGTTCCTGTTTCAAAACAAAATTTTAAAAAGGCTTAGGGGCATATAGCTCAGCACTTCCCAGGTCCAATCCCCAGTACTGCACACACACAAAGCAAAAACCAAACCAACAGCAAAAAACCCAGCCACTGTGGCTGGAGAGCAACAGGTGAGGCAGACGAAGGAAAGAGTGATACAAAGTGAGTTTGTGAAGACATGCTCTCATTTATATTTTGAAAAGACCCCACAGGCTTCTTTGTGGGGAATGAACTGTAAGGGGCTGAAAGGGAAAGTGGGAAAAGTGATGAGGAACCTAATGCAGTAGTTCAAGCAAGAGATGGTGGCCTAGTTCAAGTTGAAGTGAAGCAAGATGGGCTAACCTAGGGCTTTCTATACAGCAGCACTATAATGTCACTGTGCAAGGTTATATGTGTGTATATATAGACATATATATATATGTCTATATATATTACAGCTTAATAAAAATGTTTAACAAAATGGTATGGATTGTAAATGAATTTTATCAAGTGACCATGAAGTACAAGAAGGAACTGAGGATGAATCTCAGGTTTTTGGTTTAAGGTGCTACATGGATGATCATGTACTTTCCTGAAGTGGGACAATCAAGTAGGTAATTGAGTTTGGGGGAAATATTCTTTTTTCCCTCCCTTCCCTTCCTTCTCTCTTCCCTTTTGTCAGGCCTAGTGAGTTACGATCCATTTCTGGGATGATAGTTTCAACCCTCATGGGCAGATAGACAAAGTTCTGGCCCTGAGACACAGAGCTCTCAGTGGGCCCACAAAAAACTCTTAAAAGTCTCATAAACCTTGCCCTTGGTCTCAAAAAAGACCAGAGAAGAGAGTGAATAGGTCAGTACAACCTTATTCACCCTTTGGAAATTGCTCAAAGCCCAGGATTAGCAAGTGCATGTCAGCAACATCCTCTTTGCACATGGCCCGAAAAAACACAGTTTGATGGGGACTGGCAGACTCCCTTCCAGGTATGTCCTTGAACGTCCTTTATTAATGGCTATCCACCTTCCCAGAATTTTCAATTATCTGAGGGTTCTCAAATAACTTGTTTTGTTTCATTTCGCTTTTGCATGATAGAGATAGATGATAATAAAATGAGCTCAGTCAAGAAAACCATTTTCAGGGGATGTCTTGGGGTAAGTAAGCTTTCAGTCTTACTCTTTCTTTCTTGTCCATCTTCATTTGTAGATGGTCAATCAAAATTAATCCTCCAAATGATGGCTAGAGGCTCTAAAAGATCTTCAATCAGTAAAGAGTGATTCGAGTGTATCATTATACTCGACTCACTAAGTAGGGACAGTGGACTCAAAGTTCTTAAGCAAACACAAAGGAACACAGCATTGTTCTTAACCTTCATTGCCCAGAAAATCTAATTAACCATATCTGCTCCACCCCTTTCTCCCTGTATTCCCTCAATCAGGATTTGTCTCAATATTAATTCTCCTATGTAGTTATAATTACTAAAAGGTATTCATTAGCATGAAAAGTACTTTGATAGAAAATATAAAATAACCCCCCAAATGCACAACCCCCCACCACCTCATAGCTACAAAAGTACAACCATAAAATTGAAAGTATAGCAGCATAAGTGAAGAATGACTAGCTGTAGAAGTCCCAAAACATTACCTTTTCTAGAGTCAATCCAGGAAACCCTATTGGAGGAGAGAACCATGAGGAGGAATCTGAAGAAGAGCTGAAGGTTGAGTGCTGGAAGGGAGAAATGTACAGCCTGATAAGGAGAGCGATGATCTGGCTGTACGAATCAGGTGCCCAGGGCTCTCTCTCCCTCCTACTCCCGCCTTTATCCATTAAAACAAAATTTAAGCAACAAACACATAACACTTGGATATTTATTCTCCTAACAGTGTCAATGGCTGCTCTCAGGGGCAATTGTTTAGTGATAGAAATCAGAGTATCTTGGCAGGTAAAAAGAAATCACCTTGGTAGCCCAAGCCTCACTTTTGAGGTCAACCATTGTTCCAGATATGTATTAACCTGCTCCTGAAAGTGATATCTGAGAGAGACAAGGATAGTGAGCAGGAAACTACCCAGAGACATTGTCTTTGAAAGGGCAGAGAAGAGAAGAAATCCTTAACGGGTCCTATGCTAGATCTCCTACCAAAAAGAGGAAGTTGATTATTTTGGTCATTCCTCTCTAAAAGTAGTACTTTTCTTGAAGAGTTGAATTTTGTGCCATGAAGTAGGGAATTTTGGAGAAAAGTTTCTTTTTCCTTTGAAAGCAACTTGTGGAACATTTATAGACAGCTCACATCTTAAAGGAATTGCACATTAATGTGTGAAACCCCCTGGTGTCCAGGGGAATGATTCTGTTATTTGTGTTTTTATACCTTGAGATCTGGAGGCAAGCATTGCTGAGATTCGTCAGACAAACATTACTGAGACCCCAAAACAGACTGGGAGAAAGACATTATTGAAACCTGGTGACAGATATTTCTAATTCAACTATATTCTTTGATCCCAAATACCCTTTTTCCTGTTCTGTTCCATTTATCAACAAGACAAAAATGAAACAGAACAGGAAATATCTTGGATCAAATAACATGTAATGTGTCATTATATGACATATCTAGCCTAAATGTGAAGAATGGCAACAATTATCTAGGTAAGTTGTGCAAAGAACAATGAGCTCACATGTTTGGTTCCAACTGTTAAGATTTTACATATAAAATTTAGGGGGCCTATATAATCTGGATAAATATCTAAGTTTATCATTTACTCTGCAAATATAGACTCTTGTTATGGGTATGATTTTGTAGCAATTGTCTGAAGTTGATGGAATTCAGGAAATACTCAGTCAATAGATATTCTAGGAGAAAAACAAATTAGCTTACACAATGTCAGAACCTAGTTTGAGTGAATTCACTTTTTAACCCTTCAAGTTTTTCTAATTGGCATCTGTTCATCTTGCCCTCTGAGGCAAAGTATAGCATTTGCTAGATTTTACATGCTGGCTGCATTCCCTGATCAATCATTCTAATACTTATCTGCTCATATCCTCATGGTGCTGGGGAACTAAATAATGGGGACATTTATTTTCATATGTGCTTCATTAGACTTGGACAGTGGAGAAAATATCAGGCCCACCCTACTTGCTGCTCTCTAATTTCTGCCCTGTACTATTCATGGCCTCTATCTATCACTACTCATTTTCTTTATGAATCTTCCAGTTCCAAGATTCCTATTCTTCCCTGATAAGGACAAATTTAGAGTCTCTAGGAAGCTACTCTAGTGGCAGTAACATGGTATCTTTGGTACGTACTGGAGGACTTAGTGTGTCACAGGAAAGTTGCATATTGTAGTAGTCAAGTGAGTGAGCTTCCTTGTCATGCAGACTAGAGTTTGAGTTCTGCGTCTATCGCATTCTGTGTGATTCGGGGCAAGTGATTTAACCCTTTGGTGCTTCAATTTTTCGCAGCTGTTAAATAAAGAATCATTATGATTATAAAACCAACTCACAATGTTTTCCTTTGGAATGAGTGAGATACTACTTTAAAGTGTTGGCAAGATACCCAGCCAATCTCATTTGTATTCGAATATGTGTGCATGTACAATTACTCCCAAGTTGTTCCATTTGTGGCCTCCCTCACTAAACCGTATGTGCCTCCAACGTAGGAACACTTTCATAGCTTTTTCTATTGTCCCCCCTCCCCGATTTTCTTCACATAGCTAGCACAAAAAGTGAGTACCCAGTGGGATTTTAGTAAATGTTCACTGGTATAATGTTTTTTCCTATTCCAGCTCAAATATGTGACCTTTAATTTTGGTCACTGCTAGCAGAGACCCAGAAAGATTTTTCTTACCTTTCACTAATGTTCCTCTCCAGAAGAGCCGGCCACCATGATCTCATTTGCTGGATGCTTCATTCATCCTGACAGAGAATCAAGATCCACCTCCAGTAGCATTCTCAGTCTAGCTGCTGCTCTAACTGCTCAAATTAATAACCTGCCATAACTTCCCCCCCATTAGGGATTCAGAGCCTGTTTGCTTAATATGTTGTATTCATGAAAATCAATTTCCCTTAAGCCTGTTTCCCAAGGGTAATATTTTCCCTCTCCACTGGGAAAGTTAAATAAAATGGTAGTATATACAAAGAGCATCCAGATTGTCTTGCACCAACAAAATTTTCACCAAACCCTGAGTTCTGAAGATTTCAAATTCAGAGGAGCCAGTTACTCTTCTGAAAGCCCAACTTCTTTGTCATATTAAACAAAGGCTAACTCGCAACAACATGAATTTGTAAAATATTTGGGAGGGCTAAGGGAAAGGATAGAAGGGAATGGGATTAATATGAGAAAATGGAAAAATAGGAACAAAATTTTTGTAAATAGGGAGGGCTGGAGGGGTTGAAGGGAGGGCTGGGCAAGGGTGAAAAACAAGAACCAAGAGAGACTATGTAAAGGTCCAAATTTCCAATGATGAATGTCATTATATTGTATACCTAAAATGTACCAATGATTAGAATGAATAATCGATAATGTAAAATAGGAATAAAAGGTCCAAAGGGGTAGGGGTAGTGGGAGGCACAGGGGAAAGGAAAGAAGGGAAAGGAAAAAATGATGAGAAATGGAAAAAATGGAAATAAAGTCTTTGTAAATAGGGAAGGGTGGAGGGCGTGAAGGGAGGGCTAGGAATGGGGAAAAAATAAGAACCAAGATGCATTATATAAAGGTACAATTCCCAATGAGAAATGTAATTGTGTTGTATACCTACAATGTACCAATAAAAGAATTTAATACAAAAAAAATTTGTTTCTAGCTACATTTCCTCTTGCTTTCTCTAGCACATTCCACCTTTGCCGATCTCAGATTCATATTATATCTGAAGCCTTTTCCACTCTCTCTACCAATATTTCAGTAATTCTGAGAGGTTTTCTTAAAATACAATTTTTTCCTTTAATTTGTTATATATTCATTATTTTTTAAGGAGCTTCCTGAATATAACACTGAAATCTTGGAGGAATTTTTTGCATCCAACAGGCATCCAACAGTTGCTTACTAAACAAAATTAAGATCTAGAAATATAATTATTTTCTTTTGAGTATGTTCACTAGCTAAGAAAGAGTGCTTTTTAAACATCTACCCACCCACTACTCTGAGGAAGTCCTTTCAAAATAATAGTTATTTTCAGGCCTTGATTGGCAGTTAAATTTCTTGCAAGAATTTGGGAATCTGAACAAGGAGCTACAGAGCCTAATGACTGTACTAGTTATCAAGGGAGACGTTCACTGAGGAAATAATATTGTAATCAAAGTTGCAGGGGTCATACTTAACCTCCTCATGAGAACTGAGTACACCTACTATAAATCAATATTACTGATTACAAATGACTTGCAACTATTCATTAAAGCAGGTACCTCAGTTCTTTGAAAACCTTTTAAAACTGTTAATTCAAGTTATTGAATATATTCAAGAGAAAAATAACTGCATTTCAAATTCCCAGCTATTATTCATCTAGGAAATATTTGTTAAATTCTTGTTACATGCATCTCACTATGGGCATATCTGGAATTATAAAATAAATGTTTCATTAAAAAGTGTTTGTCATTAAACTTTTGGAAAACTATTCCAATTTGAAGTACATTAAAGGAGCTTCCTAATAAAAGAAGTCTTGTAGGAAATTTTGGAACAATGAGGACTATTTTGTAATATATCTTCTTGTCTGGATCTTATGTCTCTGCTGTATAGTTAGATATTTAAGTAGTAGATTGTCTTAAAGTGAACGATCTCTGTCCTTTAAACTGACATTTATTTCCAATTATTAAAATTTGGTAAGACAAATTCAAAAAGCATTCTTTTCCCTTTCTCCTTTCCTTCCTCTCCTCCTTCCCTCCCTCTCCTCCTTTCCTCCGCTTTCTCCTTGTCATCCTCCTCTTGTTCCGCCTCCTCCTTCTCCTCTTCCTCCTCCTCCTTCTTTTTCTCCTCATCCATCTTCTCTTTCTTCTCCTCCTTCTCTTCATTCTCATCCTCTGACAACGTGACCACTTTAAAGAAGACATTGGGAGCAAAATCGGGCTTCACTCTTCCTAGAATCCATCCTTGGGAAGCAACTAGATGCATTTGGGGGCATTTCCTGTATCTTTGTTTCTTAGGGTAAAACCAAAGGTACTCAGTCTGGTGGATGGCCACACAGCAGTGCTGCCAGACTGTCAGGTCCCTAAGTTTGCTGCCCACACAGAGGACTATGTTCAGAGGAGATTGGGCAGTTGGAGAAGGCATTCTGCCTTCTGTTGTTGATTGGGGGATTGCAGAATGGGAGTAGCAAGGAGGATATTTGATACCTGAGACTATAAGAAAGGGTTTACATCCCCTGTTCAGGGGCCAAGAGAGTGCCAGGGGTATTCCTCTGGAGTATAGGTATTGACTGGCAAAGGACTGGGAGAGTGGTCAAGAGAGCACATGTTTTGAGGTTAGAAAGAACCCTGAAAATCCCAACTTGGCCTTTTCACCAGTTGGATGATCTTGGGCAAATAGCTTAAGTTCAATAGGCTTCATCAACTCATCTCTAAAACTGGAACACTATCTACCTTAAAAATTTGTGGTGTGGTTTAAATGCAAGTACCTTGCATGCAAAGTACTTAGTAAAATAAATACTCGGTAAAAATTTGTTGGCTCTCCTCTGTCTTCTACTGTTTCTTTGGAAAAAAATGGAAAAGCAAAACACGATCTTCATTCACCACAAGGAAAAGCAGCTGGAACACTGTAGTGATGCCATGGTTAAGATTTAAGGGCACGAATCAAGATTTTTCATCAAGCAGCATGTAAAATTCAAAGACCATAGAATTTCCATTTATCAGACTATATATTTCTTGGGGCCGAAGAGATGACCATAATTACATGATTCACCAGATGGTTAAAAATTCTGAGGATGCCAATCGAGGTGATAGGTGATCCTCCAACAATATAGATTTGCACTTAGCAGTATTTATTTAGGAGTCTCCACAGAAAGAGTATGAGAATTGGATGACTAGTTCCCAAAGTTTACTTGTAGACTAAAAGCAAAGTTTGGGTTGGCAGTCTTCACAAGCTGAAGAATGTCATTGGTATGGAGTGGTGATTGGGATCCAGGCTGTCTAGTAAGTGTCATTACATAAAAGACTCTAATTTCCTGCTCTGTATTTTTATCATAGGTTGCAGATGGACCATTGGATCATAAGTTTAATGAACTCCTCTTGTAAGAATTTGTAGTAGATAGGAGAGTGGTTTTCATCAGAGCTTAAGTGGTAAGGAAAAAGGGACAAGATCTGAGGTTGTCATAGGAACCTCTCTTCCTTCAACGGTCATCAGCAGGATTAAATAATGGTCATGGTGCATACTAGTGAGACTCAGGATCATCATAGAATGAAGAACAAGATGGAAAAGAAAGTGTGTGGGAGTAGGAGACAAGAGAAGAATGGAAGCTGGTGCTACCGTTAGCAACTTAAATCACTTCACAGTCTGGTTGATTAAGCTCAGACTCCTCTACATTTTCTTTCTGGCCCTTGAGCATGCATTCTCCAGCCACAGTCTGCTACTTGATATTTACTAAGTACCTGTTCTGCACCACTCACTACGATGAGTGCTGTAGGCAACATGAACATGATGGGAATGCGGCTGGAGCGTAAAGAACATTGAGTCTGGCACAAAAGGTGGTGGCTTGATGTTACAGTGGGATAAACAAAACCAAGAGAGGGGTTCAAGAAAAGTGCTAGAATTTGAAGCACCGGAAAAGACTTCCTAAGTCATGTCACATTTCAGGTATTCTTTGAAGAGTACAAAGAATTTCAGTAGGTGTGATTGGGTGAAGACACTCAAGGCAGGAGGAATGGGCTGAGCAAAAAGACAAGAGTCGTTTTTGTTTTTCCGTTTTCTGTGCACTAGACATCACACTACGTAATCTGGAAAACAGTAGCTCATTAAATTTCTTTAATAACTCTAGGAGACACGGTTCCATTTAAATCTCTATTTTATAGCTGAGGAAACTGAGGCCAGAGAGGCTATACAAATTGTCATACATCACACAATTATGAAGAGGCAGATTCAGGTTTATATCTTGAGCCTGAGTCCAGAGCCCTTGTGTGCAAATAACCAATACACTGTCTGCAAGTCAAGTTGCAGGATGAGTGAAAGCATAGTGTGACTGGAACGCAGGCCGTGTGGGAAGGATGAGTGGGAGAGAGAACGGGAAGACAGCCGCAGCCACACAGTGGAGCATCTATTCTGGCAGCCCAAGAGGTAGAGGCTGCACCTTGTAAACAATGGAAAACCATAAGAAGTTTTAAGTAGCAGACTGACAGTCAAAGTGGTGCTTTAGGAAGATTAATCTGTCAGCAGTGCGGAGGATGGATAGGAGAGAGGAGCAAACAGAGGCAATTAAGAGGCTATTGCAATATAATAGTCTGGGCAGAGGGTACTGTATTAAGCACTTGAGCTAAGAAAGCCCAAGCAGGGAATGGACAGAGGAGAGACATAGTTAAAGGAAAAGAAAAAGAAATCTGGGACTAACTGGATGTGGGTGTGGGGATAGGATATTGGTGATAAAGCACACTGCAGTTTGAAGCCTTTGTGACTAGAGGAACGGCGATGTCAGTCACGGTGTAGGAGGACCTCTGCCCTGCAGAGAATTTTGGGCTTTGCAGCTGGGAGAAATCTCTAAAAAGCTATCCCTGCACCTATGGAAATGAATGAGATCAATTTAGGGAGAGAGAATAGTCATGATCGGATGCTTAGGAATACCATCATTTTGTTGGCATGGCAATAGGGTACAGTTAGTATAGGCACAGGCAAGAGATCATGAAGGGAGAGGGAAAAATAGAAAATTATGCAAAAGAGATTTCTAGAAGGTTGAGTGATCAACACTGTAAAGGTACCGTAAATGGAACAGAAGGGTCAGAGACAAAGGAGAGTAAGAAAACACTATTGATTTTGGTGGTTAGAAGATCTTTAGTGATCCATAGGGAGCAGTTCCAAGGCAGAGCCAGACTGAAGGGAGTGAAGAAGGGAAAGAGTAGGGGTGACCAATTGGAGATGGTTACTGTGGGAAATGCTTGGGAGAATTTTTGTGATGAGATTAAAGAACAATAAGGGTGATATGAGTATTGGAAGGTATTTTTAGGGTGAAGGTTAACTTAGCATATTTGAAGGGAAATATTTGTGAATTAACATTCTTCAGAGTAGTGGTAAGGGTTAAAGTCATGGAGTGACCTCAGCAGTGACAGTGGTGGAACAAGATTCTGCTGAGGAGGAAAAGAGGAAGGATCTAGAGCTAGGTGGAATGTTTGCTTTGGCAAATGGGGGCAGCATCTTCCTGGGAAAATGAAATGAGAGAAAGGAGATCAACTAAAGATACAGAAATATTTGGTGATGGATAGAGGGTATTAAACTAGAAATAGTCTGACTTTTCAAAGAAGTGTGTGAACCACACATTGCACGTTCTCAGTGTTAACAGTAGAGGGTCTACAGAAGGGAGGACAAGCAGACATGGGGCTGGGAACTTCAGGAGTACAATGTCTCGCACATGGTAAGTGCTCAATAAAGAGTTTTTTTGGAATAAATAAGTAAACAAGTGGGAAAGATTTAAAATACCCACTGTGAGGCATGAACTATGGTGTCATAGAAACCAAATGAAAGAACTGTAGAACAAAATCCACTACAATGACTAAGATGAGAAAGAAATGACACCAGAGTTGGTGAGGACATGGAACAACTAGATTGTTCATACACTGCTGGAGGGAGGGTATATTGGTACAACAATGTTGAAAAACTTTAGTTAGCTATATCTGTTAAGGGTAACCATATGCATGTGCTGAGATCCAGTAATTACATTCATAGGTATAATTCAAGAGACATGAGGGGAATAGTTCACCAAAAGACATAAATAAGACTGCTCATAGCAGGACATAGAGAACTAATGTGCTTATAAAGGTTAAATTTCCTGCTGAGGTAGCCAAGGTGATAAATAGTAGTACTAGTATTTGAGTTCAGGTCTAGCTTGTGAACCAGATTGCCTCCAAGGGCCATCAGATACTGTTTATGCTAATCCTCTTAGTCTTGCAATATGTGCATTATCACTTGCATTTTAAATATGGATGAACTGAAGGCCAAAAACTGCTTGCCCAAAGTGACTTGCCAGAAGTGGCAGGTATATTTTTCATGAGATCTGAGATGTGAACTTAGTTTTACCTGGCCTTCAAATCCATACTCCTTCTGTTCCATCAAGGAGTGGAGACTTTTCTGAAGTTTTGACAAGTTTTAAGAAGGAGATGTGGTGAGCACTTGTTTTTGGAAACATAGAAAAGTTTCAGTGAAAGAGTCCCAACTTGTCTGGCCTTCATTGTTCAAGAGGCAATGACCAAAGCTACATCCAAGCAATGTCCTCCCCTGTTTTCAATCTGTGACCTACTCACTTTATCATAAGGCCCTGGGAGCCAATGATGGCTCTAGACATGTTGGTGGAGTAGGAACTGCTCACTTCCTTTTTCAACCCTCTCACTACTTGTGGGCACATATGTTTAACACATGCATACATACATGTGTTCACACACACACACACGAATGAACCTCCAAAGCCATTTCCTTAACCATCTAACTTTTCATTGCAGAGGAATGGTTAGTGCTCAAAGAAGTCTTCATGTCCAAGGTAATTTAGAACATGGCCTTTCAGCCTTCCAGTTCAGGGTGATAGATAAAAAACTATTCCTCCACACCCAGGCTCCTGTTCTAATTCCCTTCTCACTGGAGGGATTAAGACGCTTGTGGTAAATATCTCAGACTGTAGTTCTCCTTTATGCCAATAGTATCTAATTCCCCCACACACTAATATTTTCTCCCTGAAGAGCCTCCTGCATGTCCTTGTATCATCAGTCATTAATAAAAGCAATTCTGGGAGGAGAGATCCTAATCAAGGTGGACCAAACTCTGGAAGACATTACAGGCTTGAAGGACACTCAGCTAGGTTCAGAGGCTCTGATTTTTGCCAGTCTTTTCCTTCCTCCCAAACCAGAACCTTGCAACAAAAGCCCTCTTGCTCCCTCTGTCTCTTCCCTCCCTCTACCAAGTCAGGTGTCTTAGGCTAGTGGATGAGAATTAGTTGTCATGGCAACTTGTAGCTCTGCTGGATAGCCTCTTGTTTCAGCCAGTTCCAAGCCTCAGACATTTGTTCTGAATTCGCCTTTTCTAATGTTCCAAATCTGAGCCCAGGACTGTATGCCAAATTGCACAGTATCTGTGTGTAGGACAGGAAGAGGCCCTCACCTATACCCTAGGCAAGAGAAGTAAGGAAGAGGGAATTGAACAACAGAAAACAGTGCTTAATAGGAGCTCTCTGGGAACAAGGAGGCCAGGACTACAAAGTAAAACTAATTAAGAACTTGCTACCTGGAAGCCCAGTAACATTCTGTCCCTCAAACATCCTTATGAGATAAATATCACTATCCTCACTATACAGTTGAAATTAATGAGAAATCAGAGAGGCAAAGTGAATTGCCTAACATTGGACTGCTGAAGTTTTAACTTAGACTTTATCTGAGTTTCCCAAACACAATCTATTCAGATTACACTAGGGTATAGCTGTTCATTTTTAGAAGGAAACTAAGAGCTGTAGAGAAGTTTTACTTCCTAAATTCATGTGCCTGTGAATTACTGACAGCCTTTCCTCAGGAATAGGCCTCCTCCTTCAAATGTGACCCCTCCACAGGCAACCTGTCCTCTGTGGACCCCTTCCTCCCTCTTCAAAAACCTCTTTCTATCCTCTTGAGGCATTCTACAACTATCCTCTGGCCAAATCTGTGTTTTCTCCAAGTTTCCCAGTTTCTCAAGTAGATCCTCGACATTATCTTTGCTAAGGGGCATTTTCCATGGGAGGGGGCAGAGAGTAGGATGGGCTAATCTCCTGACATAGGCAAAACATAGGACACCTAGATTACTTTCCTGTTTTCAGTAAAAAATGGCCACGAATTTAGTGCTTTAAAGCCATATAAATTTGTTGTCGTGCAGTTCCGCAGGCCAGAAGTCTGGAACCAGTCTCACTGGGCTACTGTTCAGGAGTCAACAAGGCTGTACTGTCTCCAGGGGCTCTGGCACTGCTCTTCTTACTTCTAGAGCTGCATCCTTTGTATTCCTTGACTCAAAACCATTTGCTGCATCTTCAAAGGCAACAGTCGAGCAACTTTAAATACCACTTTGCTTCTAGCATATAGTGTTCTCCTCTATAGTCAGATCTTCCCTCCTGCAAGAGGCTTGTGATCATATTTATGGCCCATCCAAATAATCCAGAGTAATTTCTCCATCTCACAATCATTCACGCAATCACACCTGCAGTCTATTTTGTCACATGAGGTTGCATCCAGAGGTTTCAGGGTATAGTACCTGGATATCTTTGGGGTCATTCCTCAACCTACTGCAGCATCCAAAATACACACTTGTTCTCTTCTAGTGGGAACCAATGATCCTTCATTTCAGAACCTCAGAAGTTAGAGAAAGAAACAAAGACACAAACATGACTGAAGTTAGGGCAGTTCTAAAAACTTGAATTTGGCTTCAAAGAAGCCAAGCACAGATCTGATAATTCCTGGGAGAGATCTGTTTACTTGCATATTGACCCTGTGAAGGGGGAGAGAGGAAGATAGAACTTAGAGTTGAAGGTTCCTTCTCTTCCCTGTTTGAAAATGATTTTCCTTGTTTGTTTTCCTCCCTTGCCAGGATGATTTCTCTGGAACAGGAAAGTTGAGGCAAAGGTGATACCATGTGTTCAGAGACAAAAGGAGGGAGCTAGAATTCCCCTCTGGCTGAATTCCATTTGCCTTTTCCAGCCTCCATATTCAATCACCTCTTCCCCAACCTTGGTGCCACTCAGGAACCTCCTGCTCCTTGGGAGGTGAGGCTACTGTGAAGCAGAACCCAGGGTAATGAGCACAGAGGGGAGAAAAGGAGTCAGCCTAACTAAAGTCTTCCCCATCAGGCAGTCTTATGGAAGTGTGGAATTTGGAATAGCAGCCAAGTAGTGACCATGAGTTACAGGATCATTCCTTGATAACCATTCCCTTCTTTTCCTTGACACTGAATACTATTATCTAGTATGTGAAAACCCTCAAAATCCCCTTTCCACAAGGCTCTCTGCCTGAGGCTCACTTTGAGGAATACTTTTAATAGCACCTTGGCTGATCTGGGCTGAAGCCCTCTAGAGAGTGCAGAATGGCAAATTTGGAAGTTGACTTTCATTAACAATGGGAGAACTCATTTTAATGGGAGTGTGGGACATGGCCTCAGACTCAATTTTCACTGTCTGGAGTTCAGCAGCAGCATCACAAGGTTCATGAAGTTGTGATTTATGAACACAGATGCAGAGTTGTGAACTGACTTTTATTGTAGAGTTAGCAGCTGGCTACCCATATTTTGTTCCTGTTCCAGGACTTCATCTATTCTATTGCTTAATACTCCTTCTTATACAGAAACTCATGACAAATTCTCTTCCAAGATCAGAGCCGGGAAAAAGTTTGTTTCTCTTCATGAATGTGTTTGCTTTATTCTGCTGGACAATGACAGTGATGACATGAACCCTCTTCCATACTTTGAGTTTTGAGTCTGCTAGGGAAGTATCAGAGGTGATGGGGAAGTCAAGGATGTACCCAGAGCTTACTCAAAATTGGGGAAGCAGGACAAGCCACTTCTATAGGGAAAAGCTGACCAACCATTCCAAGCCCAGATGAGAAATCTGGAGATAACCCAGGCAACACTGATGGCACCAATACATTACAAGTTGATCTATGTTGAGTGGCTTCTAGCAGAAAATTAGGAGCTAGGTCAGCTGCTAAGGTTAAGGAAGAGCCAGGAGCATGTAAGAAACAGATCTCGAACAGGTCTTCCCCTCAAATATTGCTGATTTGGAGGACTAAGTAGTTCTAGGAACTAGTGGCACTCAGGCATAGAAAAGGCTTAGCTGTCCAGGGGCTGCCCAGAAAGATCTACTGACCCGATAACTCCACAGAAGTGCACTGAGCCTTCCTCTATCTGGCCCTGGAAATATTTGATTTTCTAAATCTTGTTAACTCCCTGGATCAGTTCAATTTTACTTTGTTGTCACTATTTTAAATCAACTATAAAGCAAATGGGTCACATCTTTTGAAAACAGGCTTAAGGGAAATTGATTTTCATCTTTTGGAAATCTGTATGAAGACCAGAATAAACAGTATTATCACAAGATGAGTCTAAACTCTACATTTTGATTTTCACCTTTGTTGCTAGGAAACTCAATTCTAAATTGTGATCTTGTTTATTTTAGCATTGTGAAGGATGATAGGGTGGGGGAAGATCAGTGTATTTTATTTGGCCGCATTTTCCTTTTGCATTGTTTTCATTCTTTGTTAACAGATTTTAGTCTAATTGTATCAAGAATTAACCTCGATTGTTGTAAAGCCACTTTAATTATTTGTAAAAGTGGTCAAGGAACAGATAAACATATCGATAACTGATATTTTCTTTGTGGGCCTATCAGCTTCCTCATATGCCTTTCCTCGGGTTTCATGTGGCAGGGTTACTGTTCTGGACTCAAACTATGCCCATCTTTGATTTTCAGATCTGTTGCTATTGGCCATGAGGGGGTCCAAGCCAGTGTATGTCATGCTGGCAGTTGATGGAGTCATTGCTGCAAAGGAAAAAAAGTCCCTCATTTTGTTGGATGCTTTTATTACCCACAGCACAGCAATAACACTTTCCTCAAATTTCTAGCCTTGGGAACATCTAATGGCAAGATGCTTTTGATACTTCGGTAACTAAAACTCCTTTAATGGGGTCCATGATGGACCTGCCTTGTTTTGTTCTATAGTAAAAAATGTTATAAGGAACTTGCAGTATATATTTTGTTGGTAACAATGCCTTAAGCTATTAAGGCCATTTGTTATTTTTAAAGCAAGAGAGATAATGCTCCCTAATAAAATTCCACTGCACTGCGTGTAGCTCTAAGTAACTTCCTACAAGGTGCTCCATAGCTCTCATAGGTCTGCCTCCTTCCTTTTTCTTATGCCCTTATAAGATGGGGAGGGGGACCATTTTTCAGCACCAAGGAATTGCACTCTGAATCACAAATATGTCCCAAGCAAGAACTAAGTTAATGCAAACTGGACCCTGCTTATAGACTCTTGTCTCCTGACCCTGGCTTCCCTGTTTCCCCCTCCTTGTCTCCTGAGTCCAGTGTCCTTGGGCCACTGATTCTTGCACTCCCAGAAGACCCCCAACCTTGACTCCATTCCTGTTCCTTGTCCATGATCCAGGCATTGAAATTCCCTAAACCCAATTTCTCCCTGAATTGAAAATGCAAATGTGCCTGCCTTATTATCTGTATGTATTAAGCTTCTAGAAGAGGTTTTGTGCAGGGCACAAGGCTCAGTATGGGGAAGCCTGGGACATCAGGGGTGGCAGCAGCAGAATGGCTTCAGAGCTGCCACCTGGCAGCAGCTGGAATCCTTTGCACTACGCAGGCCTGTGGAGGAGGCGAGGATAGAAGAAGGGGTGGATGGGGACAGAAACAGGAAGAAATACTGTGGGTATTCCATCATGGGGCCAAGGTGAACTGGCTTGGAGAGTTGAGAACCATGTCAGGGAGAGGAAGCTGTAATTTGCACAGCTCAGCCCAAATCTCTGGCCTCAGCCCTGTCCTCACAGTTCTACAGTTCCGAGTAAAGGGAGAAACATGCAGAGAGGGGTGGCAAGGAAGAAAGGCTGCGGGGTTCCCATCTCCTGTTCAGACCAAATCCAGGACATCAGGGAAATATACTTTTCCTCACATACAATGCTGTGTGATGTGACACACAAAGCCCCAAGGCCAGGTCCACGTTGGAGGGACTTTCTGCCAACTCTGCATGCTGATAGTTCATCTCTAATACTATTCAAAGATGTTTATTTTTCTGATTTCTATTTCTAAAAGCTACTGGAAGTTTGACAATATAGAAGTTTCAATTTTGATATCTAATGGATTAAACTCACTTTACAGGGATGAAATTTTATAAACGCCATCTGACAGAACCCAAGTGTATTAAAAACAGAGGTTTTCATAGGAGCAAGCCGGGGTGGTGGTGGTACGCAATCCCTAGATCAACAACTGGCTTCTTTTAACAAAACATAAAGGCTCTTTCTGCCTGAAATTTTCCCAAACACTGTAGGAAATTAGTATAACTGTTTGATGTGATCTCGTCTAATACAAATAGAAATTGAACCTTTATTCTTTTAGAACAGGTGATTAGAGGCAAATGAGGGGCAGGTTCCCATGGCAACCAGTTGGCTATCTTAGACCCAAAGGAAGCTTCTGAAGGGGAAGCTTTGAGAATAAATATGAGGTTCCAAAGGGAAGATATATTAGACTTTATCTTCTAGGGACAGTATGGAGTGAGTAGGGGGTTAAAGTTCTATGGGGTAAATCTACAGTCTCTGAGATACTCTTCTGGTCCCTGAGAACCTCTCTCTCCAATAGTCTTTGAAGGGAGACAGTGCAGAAAGGAAGCATGACATCTTTGGACATCCATTTCTGCAAATCTGCTCAGAAACATGGTGGGTAAGGGTGTGTGATGAACCCAGAATGCTTGGACCTTTTCTTTCTCCTTGAAAACATGCCCTCTCCTCCTTGGACTCTGATAACCAATGAAGCCAGGCCACAACAGGACTGAGGAAACCATTGTGTGGCAGTCCTTTTGGCTGAGGGAGGTACAGCAGGAGGTAAACCTCCTTCGATCAAGGTGGTGGGGGTGAGACCTTTCTGCTCACTCCTCTTAAGTCCTCTTAAAGACCTATTTCAGGCAGCCACCAGGGGTTAGCAGTACAAATGAAAACCAAGGGACCCTGTTCTTACTCTGAGGACTTTTGCAGCTTCCTCTGGTCATTCCTAAATTGCAACTTTTGCTTTACTGAGCTCCTTTTCTCTCTTCTTGTAAAAAAAAAAGTATTATCAAGTCTCCTGTTATTTTCTATCTCTGGTTATTTTCACTTTTTTCCACTGCATGCTGCTATCTGCCATCCTCCTCCCACACATGCTCTCAAGGCCTTTGCTGACATCTGAGGTGTTGGATTTGATGAAATGTCTGTTTGTCTGCTCCTGAAATCTCAGAGGCCCCAAGGGATCCTTAATCTGGGTGAACAGTACCAATGAAGGACAAGAATAAGAGATAGGGTGTGATATTTTCTAAATTTCTGTTGTCTGCTTTCACTTACACTGGCCCACTGAATCTGGAAAATAACATAGCAGAGAAGACTTTTACTCATTGTCATTCTGAGAAGACGAAACTCACAAGACTCTAGTGACTTGCCCAAGAAACTACAATTTGTAAGTGGCCCAATCAGTATTTGAATCCCTGTCTTCTGGCTCCAAACCTGGTTCTTCTTCTACCCCATCAACAGAGTATGGAGGCTTGAGGGCTGCATCTTCCCAGGAGCAGGTGTTAGTATTGGTTCCTGAAGGCTGCTGGTGAGTGGCATGGAGATCTTTGAAGACTCGTTCTACTTGACAGTTATGACCCTAAGGCCTTTGCAGCAAGGCTTTGCAGTAGCACTTAATTTGGGGTCTCTAATATGTTTCCACTCAAGGTAATGGCAAGTAGTTCATTTTAAGTCTTGTTTTTTTTAAATCTTCAATTTTTATTATTTCATTAGTACATGTTTCCAGTATGTAATGATTACATTCATTATGTGGATCATTCTCATTCTTAAACAGGAGAATATCCTGTGCCCACCTTAGACCTTGGATGACCTGCTCCAGGAATTCTCTGCACTCTGACTTCTTTTAAAAATTAATTTTATTGGTACATTTTATTGGTACATTTTATTGGTACACTTTAGGTATACAATTCGTTTACATTTATCATTGGGTGTTTGTACCTGTACATGATATATCTTGGTTC
>NW_004624797.1:10743181-10755245 GCF_000247695.1 Heterocephalus glaber
TTTCATCTCCTGGAAATCTATTTGCATCTGTTTTATGGATTCCATTTGTTTCCTATGTTGGGATTCCATCGTGTTCCTCAGCTCCTCTCTAGATTTATTATTCATGTCTTGTACAAGGGGCACAATTTCTCCTGTTATCTGAGAAATTCTTTCTGATTTCATTTTTTCCAGATCCTCTTTTGTTGCCAGTTCAGTGAGTTCAGGTGTTTGAGCATAAGAGTGTTCCACCTCATTTCCCTTTGGGGTTGCTGTAGGTGATCTGGAAGTCTGGTTTTGAGACTTATTTACATGTTTTCTCATTTCAACTGGGGGGGCAGGGGTATGCTGTTGACGTCTGCACAGCTAACCTCCTCTGAGATGGGAGAGGTGGGCCAAGGGCCAGGAGTGGTGGTAGGGATGGTGGCCCGAAAGCCCCTTCCTCTGGGCTGGGAATGACAGGACATTTGGCGGCCCAGGAGGCCCTTCCTCTGGACCAGGAGCAGTGGGACGGTAGCTCAGAAGCCCCTACCTCTGGGCTGGGAGCAGCGGGATGTACAGCAGCCCAAAAGGTCTTTCCTCTGGGCTGGGGGCAGTGGGCGGGAAGGTGGCTGGGCAGCCCCTTCTTCTGGACCAGGAGCAGTGGGACAGCAGCTCAGAAGCCCCTACCTCTGGGCAGGAATTCTTTAAATGCTGAGAACTTGATTAGCTCCAGTACAGTGGTCTGGTGATCTGGTGTCCTCTGCGTCTTTGTAGTGTGGAACTATGTGGCTGTACAGAGAAGAGGCCAAAGGAGCTGGGGTGGGGGGGTTCCAGTGGATTGCTGCTGAGGCGCAGGCTGATTCAGTGTTTTCAGTGTGACTGGTGACCTTGGGACTGCATCCGCAGACCTACCTGTCTGCTGTGGGCTGATTCGGTGTTTTCAGGGTGACTGGCGACCTTGGGACCGCGTCCGCAGACCTGCCTGTTCAGAGTGGGCTGATTGGCATACCTAAATTGTAATTATGTTGTTGTATAAAACAATCTCATTTTTGATCCTTGAGGTAAATATTGTACAGAAGTTAAAAATTCTTAATCTAGTTAATGTCATTCAATTTTTTCTTTATGATTTCTGGGGTTTGAGTCTTGCATAAAGTGTCTTTTCTTCCCTTAAGTTATTTCTACTATATATTCTTCTAAAAAATAATAGCTTTTTCTTTTTTACAGAGCTCTTTAATCCACCCAGAATTTATTTTGTTTATATTGTGAGGTCTCATCTCTCTCTTTGTCTCTACTGATGTCTGTCTTTATGTTTCTGTATGTATGAATTTATGTATGTATATAACATATATTTAATACATATATTTTATACATATATACACACACCATATAAATGCACATGGCTTTTTCTTATTACCAAGTGTCCTAACATTTCTTGAAGAGTTCATCCTCTCCACACTGATTTGAGATGCTTCTTTATTAATCATATATTTAATTTCTTTTTATTTAAATGAAACTGGTTTAGGACCCTAGGTTCTATGTCATTGGTCTCTTTCACTATTCTTTTTTATATTGGTATATGTTTGCAATGCATAATGAATACGTTCATCATGGGGAATTGTTTGGTACAAGAACATATTGCATCTTAATCCTTTTTACTTCCTCTTTTCTCCCTCCCCCCTTCCTCCATCCCTAGATCCCATTCCCATTTGCAAAAGAACTACTTCTCTGTTTCTTACTATCTATCTTTTATTTTGCTCTTTATATTGTTTATATTTGGAGTTTCTCATATAAGAAAAACCATTTTCCCACAAATGACTCAAATTTACCCTTGTTTATCGTCGAGTAGTACTTCACTGTATTTAAATACTACGTTTTCTTTATTCATTTATGGGTTGGTGGACATATTAGCTGCTTCCAAGGTTTAGCTATTATGAGTTGTGCTGCTATATGCATAAGTATGCATGTATTACTGTAATATGTCCTTAACTCTTTCAGGAAGATACTAAATGGGGAATATCTGGGTCAAATGCAATTGCTAGTTTTTGTTTTTTGAGGTATCTCCATACTGATTTCCATAGTGGTTGTACTAGTTTATACTCCCACAAACAGTTTAGAAGGGTTTGTATTCCTTGCAGCTTTGCTATCATTTGTTCTTCAACTATTCTTGTATCAATACTACAGTATTCGAATAACTGTATCTTCTTAATGTGTTTTGATATCTGGTAGAATAAATCTTCCCTTTTTTATTTTCTTTTCCAAAATCATTGTGGCTTTTTTATTTTTGAGTTTCTTTTCTCAGTGAATTTTAGAATCAGTTTCAAATTCAATAAACATCCCTAGTAACATTTTGGTTGTAATTATGTTTAATTTACAGAATAATTTGGATAAAAATGACATTTCTATGACATTGATTTATCCCATCTACCAATATTAAAAGTCTCTTTATTGATTGATTTATTCTTTATATTAATTCCTTCAGTAAAATTTACAATTTTCTTTCTTTTCTTTCTCTCCCTTTTTTTTCTTTCTTTCTTTATTTTTTTTCTGAGATGGGGTCTCACTGTGTTGCCCAGGCTGGTCTGAAATTCTTGGGTTTACCCAATCCTCTTTCCTTGGCCTCTCAAGTATCTGGAATTACAGATGCACACCACCATACTTGATGCCAGAATTTTCTTTCAATAGGTCTTTGAGTATGTCTTATCAGGATTTATATTAGTTAGCATTCCTGTCACTGAGATACAATAGCCAACACTCACAATTTAAAGGAGATGTTTATTTTACCTTTTGGTTTCAGATTTGCTCTGTGGCTGATTGGCCTCAAGGTAGAAGAAGCCTTATGGCAGAAGGGTGTGGTGGAGAAAGGTACTTAGTTTATGGCAGCCAGGAAGCAGAGCAGGGGAACAGTTCCAGAGAGGAACAGGCTAGTGACCATATATAGTACCTAAGGGCTCACCTCCATCACCCACCCAGACACACCCAGAAACATGCTCTACTAATCTGTTACATGACTTTTAATCCAATGAAGGTGATATAACTGGATTAACAGTCACATCGATTATTGATGCTTGCATATGTTTTGTTGCATTCATTCCTAAGTATTCCATTATTTTTACCTATTGTGAATGACAACTTTTTCTGTTAAGTTTTCTAATCAGTTGCTTTATTTTATTCATTAAACAGATATTAATTGAATTCCCAGAGTGTGCTGGTCACTGGCCCTAGGAATCAAAAAGGAACAAAGGCTTGTTCTCATTTAGAAATAGCAAGTTTTCATTGATTTATTTGGCCTTTATTAGGGAAATAGTAATATTTTTGTCTCTTCCTAATATTTGTATTTATAGCTTCTTTTTTTTTGTAAGATTGAATTGCTTGGACCTGCAATACAATGTTAAATTACAACAAAGATAATTTTACCCATTTTGTTTCTAACTTTCACAGGAATTCTCTTTCATCATGTCATGTGATGTTTGCTCTATGTTTATGATAGCTACCTTTCACAAACTAATGATATTTCATTCCTTTCTGACTTTATAATTTTCTTTACTAGTAGGAATGTTAATTAGGTTGATATAAAATGCTCAAATATATTTCTGAAGATTTAACTGAGCCTAAAGTTTCATGAGGGTCACTCCAGCCCATAATTTTCTAAAATACTCAATGATCATGATTATATTGACACTGATAGGGAGTGTTTCTTAGAAGTGACGTTTTTCAAATGACACCATGTAGTTTTTAATATATGAATTTAGTGTTGATTTGATCAGAAGTTTTAAAGTTTTAAGAATGTTTTATGAATGTGAACAAAGAAAGTTTTAAGAATGTAAGAATTTTTTATAAGGTCTCAGAGGACTCACAGAAGAAATGCTAATAAAAGTTTAGTGGAGACATCAAATAAACTGTAAAACAGAAACTAAACTCCAAAACAATCAAAACAAACAGAACATCAGAGGAAGAGAAATGAAAAGGGTGAAAAATGCTTAAGATTAATTAAATAGATACAAATAGTCAAATAGTCAAAGAGGTGCAATCAACAAGGAAGTACATGTCTTGAAAAATATATGTTTCTACTATAAGCTCAATCTACTGAATGAAAACAGTAGTGTTTTATTAATACTAAGATAAGAGCTGCTAGAATGGTGTGTGACATGTCGAGGATATCAAATTTCATGAAATAATTTGGGGAATTTATTGAAGTAATTACATAATTTTATCTTTGAATTTGTTAATGTACTGAATTACATTTAAAAGCCCATTAATATTAAGCCATATTTATTTCATGAGAAAAGTCTTATTGCTCATGACTCACAATACATTTTTCTTTTAATACATTGCTGGATTTGAATTATTGATATTCTATTTAGTATTCTGGATCAATCTTTATAAGCAAGATTGATCCCATGGTATTCTTTTTCTGGTGTTTGTTTAATTTTTGACACAAAAATTATATTAGATTTGCAAAATTATTTGAGAATATTTTCTTTTTTCTCTGTGCTTCCAAATATTTCATGGAGCATGAGAGTGATATTTGTTCTTTGAGAATTTGATACAATTTGTGTAAACTTTTGGGACCTCTGCCTTTTATTAAGGGGTTTATCTATGACTATTTTCGTAATTATTGGTTAGTTCCAGTATTTCACTTGTTCTTGAGTCAATTTAGCAATTAATGTTTTCCTGGAAAAGAATTAATTATTGATTTTCAAAATGTTATTGTCATAAAATGATGCACAGTTCAATTTTATACAGCATTAAATATCTTCCATATATGTATTTATTTTAGTCATTGTCCCAAACACTGCTTTATTTATACCTTCTATCTTCTTTTCTTGCTTAGACTTCCACAAAGGTTACCTATTTAGTAGTCTTTCCTAATAAATTTTTCTAGGTTTTATGAATTGATACTGCCCTTTTGATTACTTTGTTTTGTGCTTGCAAAAATTTCTTTAATTTATGCTTTTATATCAATATTCCCTTTTACTTTCTCTTGAGTGAACCTTGTTTTTTCCCTAACATCTTGAGTTTTCTAATAAATTTATTTAGATTGTATTTTCTTTTTTTTTTGTATTAAATTCTTTTATTGGTACATTGTAGGTATACAACACAATTACATTTCTCATTGGGAATTGTACCTTTACATAATGCATCTTGGTTCTTATTTTTTCCCCATTCCTAGCCCTCCCTTCACGCCCTCCACCCTTCCCTATTTACAAAGACTTTATTTCCATTTTTTCCATTTCTCATCATTTTTTCCTTTCCCTTCTTTCCTTTCCCCTGTGCCTCCCACTACCCCTACCCCTTTGGACCTTTTATTCCTATTTTACATTATCGACTATTCATTCTAATCATTGGTACATTTTAGGTATACAATATAATGACATTCATCATTGGAAATTTCCACCTTTACATAGTCTCTCTTGGTTCTTATTTTTCACCCTTGCCCAGCCCTCCCTTCAACCCCTCCATCCCTCCCTATTTACAAAGATTTTGTTCCTATTTTTCCGTTTTCTCGTATTAATCCATTTTCTTTGAGTGCCATTTTGCCCATTCTATGCAGGTTTTTGTGATATAGTGTTTTCACACTTGTTCATTCTAAAATGCTTTCAATTTTAGTTTTGGTGGTTTTTAAAATCTGGTTTCTGAATCAAACTTTAAAATTTCATTGAAAAGAAACTTTTAAAATTATGTAGAAATTGTTAGAACTTTGATTAAGTATAAATGCTAATTTCTAATTATATTGATGTGTGTTGAGGGTATGTAACCTTAATTGTTTTCTGGTTTTCTGAATTTGATTGTTTTCATAATCTTATTCACAGTTAAAGTCAAATTATAGGCATATCCTGTATGTCTGCTTGGCGGATACATTCATGTACATACCTATTTTATCATAGTCACTGGTTGTGTTTTCTAAGTTCTCTTCATCTTTATTTCTATTTTCCATTTGATCTGTTGCTGGGCCTCCGAGAGAAAGAGATGGAAAAGTTTCCCCCTGATGCTTATGGATTGTCTACTTCTTATTTTCTTATCCATATTTATTTCAAAGTATGTTATTATAAATAGTCTAATATTGGTATACTCTCCTAATGAATTATCCTGATATGAAATATACCATTTGTCCTTTTAAATTTTGCCATTGTTCTGTTTTTCCTGATATTAGCATTGCTACACCAAGATTATTTTTGTTCATATGTTCTTCATACATTTTTTCAATTCATTTATTTCTAAGTTTTTGTTTAAAGTGTGTTTCTTTTAAGCAGGATTTAGTTAGATCTTGTGTATTTATCCAATCTGATATTATATGTTTTTTAACTAGAAAATTCAATCCTTTCTTATTTAATTTGACTTGATATTTATGATTATTTCTGCCATAATATTGTGCCTTTTCTATCGTTACAAGTCTTGTTTGTTTCCTTCCCAGCAATTTGTGAGATTTGGTAGCATTTCTGCAATTCATTTTGTGTTCTCTAGTAGACTTTTAGAAGTTTTAGATCTCATATCCTAGTAGGTATTCTTGATTTCCTGAAATTTACTCTAACATTTATTCTCCATACCCTTCTAGAATTTATGATTATTTATATCTTCGTCCTGAAAAAGATAATCATAGCAATATTTTGCCTTCCTTTCCTCTTTTCTCCTAAATCCCATAATTTCTCATGCTGAGATCATCTGGGATTTATTTCCATATTGTCCATATACTTATTTTTTACAATAATTATTTAGATGTAGTTATAACTTTTACTGGATTCTTTACTCATCATTGATTTTTTATTCCAAATCAGCCCTTTGGCTTCATTTTTCATTTTGCTAGAGTACATCCCTCTACTAATTCATTCAAAGATAAATTATAGTTGGTAAAATTACAGTCTTTGCATGTCTGAAAAATATCTTCATTTTGCAATAGCCCTCGCCCCTTCAAGCTAAATTTTATTCTTTTCAGTATAATATTCTTGCTTTCAAATTATTTTATCTCATAAATTTGAAGCTAATCCATTACTATTTCCTAACATTGGGTATTGCTGATGAGAAATCTGCTTTGTTGGTTTTCATTCCTGTGTGTACCCTGCTTGTTACTTTGGAAAAATGTTATAAATTTAGTTTTATAGAATATTGCCACTATATGTCTCAGGTATGGATATTTTTAAAATATATTTTTGACGCATAATAATCATATATATTTATTGGGTACAGTGTTTTGTTTTGTTTTTGAGACAGGGTCTATCTATGTCATTCAAGCTGGCCTTGAACTCACTATGTAGCCCAGGGTGGCCTTGAAATTACAGTGATGCTTCTTTCTGCCTCAGCCTCTAGAATGCTGGAACTGCGGGTGTGTGCCACCATACCAAGCTGGATAAAATTATATTTGAATGCATAAATACAATGTGCAGTGATCAATCAGGGTAATTAGAGTATCTAACAGCTCAGACCTATATAATTTCTTTGTGTTGGTAACAATGGATTTTATTAAATTATCTTTTCCGGTGATTGATATGTGTGGTGTGTGAGTTGTTGTTGTTGTTGTTGTTAGTGCTCGAGCTGGAACCCAGGGTCTCAGTCACACCAGGCATGCCTTCTACCAATGAGCTACATCCCCAGCTCAGATGTGTGACTTTTATTTGAAGATTTTTCTCTTTGAGAAATTTTGTACTATTATTTATTCCTTGATCAATTTCTCCTTTGGTTTTGTTTATTCTTCCACTCTTGTTTACTCTGTTCCCTGATTTTTTTTTTGCTTTTTAATAGTTTAATATTTATCTAATTTTGTTAATTTCCGATAGCATCTTGCCAATGTTGAAAACATACGAATACAACGATGTACTCATTTTAAGATTTTATGCATGAGCATGTGTTGTATCATTGGTGGTGGTGGCGGCAGTGAGGTCGGGGGGAGTTTTGACAATGGGAACAAACTTAAGGAATGGATGAAATAGAAGTCTGATAACTGGTTCTGATCCATCACACTCCAACATTTGAGAGGTGTCACTTGAGACACCTGAATCAGGTTTAAAAAAAAAAAAAGCAAACACTGATTGTGATATTTTTTCCCATATACTAATCAATGTTGAAAATAAAATCATAATATACTGTCACTAGTTGTCTGAGTTGTACTGTTAGGAACTATTTAAATCAAAGATTCATAGAGCTCTTGGCTTTTAAAAATAAATATGAAGTTATCAGATTAATTTCAAGAGAATTCATTCTCAACTTAAAAAGAAATTCACTTCTGTAAAATGTCATTTAGCTAATGGAACTGATATGTTTGTGTGTCTTCTTGAAAGCTCAGACTAGCTACATTAGTATATACCAAAAAAGTTAAATTAATTGGCCATCAAATTGTAAGGAAATATAAAAAATTAGAAAACCCCCATCATATATTATATTTAAGAATTTATAAAATTCCCTCAGAAGGAACACACTGCTCTCATTTGAGTTTTATCTTTTCTATTAAAAAAAGCCCTGATACTTTAAAATATGGTTAATGTATATTGCCAACACAATTACCAGAGGCTTAACCCCTGTGTTGCTGTTTCAAAGTAAAACCAGTGGACATATAAGCCAAGAGATTAATTATTAAGGGCATTAACTAATGAAACTAAAGAATTCAGTAATTTTTAAATACTATTTCTGTTCCAGCAATATTATTCTTGTTCTTCTTAACACTAGTGAAGAAGTGTTTTACATTAACATTCCATCATTAAGCCTTTGCAAAGCAAATCCAGTAATTTAAAAAGAAAAAGGAATGTGAAACACTATTCAAGCTAACCTTATTTACCAGAAATAAATTAGAATTCTGCATGTCATCTGATCACCTGAAAATTAAAGATAAAAGAAAACAAACCCATATCACTGAAGGGTCTTATCCTCCTTCAAAATTCAGTTGAAAAATAATTTAAATAGATCACTGTTTTAAGTGCCAATGACTATATTTGGCAAAACTAAGATTATTCAGATTAGAGACAGAATCTAGATATTATGAAAACCTTAATTATCAAAATAGAAAATGGAGACAGGTTTTACAATGCTCCCCTATGTACCTTCTCTATGAAGTGCAAAGTGATATGATTGTGTGAGTTTTCTCTTCATGCAGTAACAGCTATGGTAGATCATTGTACCATACATTCAATATCATTTCTACCTAATTTTAGCCTTCAAGAGAGCAGGGAAATGTTGAGCTATAAGTGTGAAGAGAAAAATTTGATATTTAAATTCCACCATCTAAAGAACCAATAACTAGTTGAACTAGAATGAACACTCACCCTCATCAAAGTAATACTGGGAAAAAAGTCAACAGTTTCACATAACTCACAGGCATCATCATTTAGATACAAACCCTAAATCTGCTATAATAAAATAAAGAGTAAGTACAGACTGTGAATATATATTATACTCATGCACACGCACACATTCTTTCCTATATATCCCATCAAATGGGAACTGTTACATGTAACAAGGCAAGTTATATTAAAAATATTATAACTTCAAACAAATTAAAAACAAGCCATGTCTTTAAACTTCTATAATGTCTAGAGAAAAAGAAAGAATATATTCGTTTCCTTCAAAAAGAAAACTTCCTTCTTGTGTTTCAGTTAGAATCTTTAGGGCCAGGGGTTTATAGTTCACTATAGAGCCCTTGGATAGCATGTGGTGAGGAAGGCCCTGGGTTTGTTTGATCCCCAGCACCACAAACAAAACAAAACAGAATCTTTTTAGATATTTAGAACTGGTACGACTAACAATAAATCACACAAGCATACAAGTAATCTGAAGCTACACCTGTGATACACTACAAAAAAAGCAATGTTTCATTTTAAATGCAGTAATTAAGTATATAATCTTTACAAGTGATTTTTGCAAAAGTTTATTCTCTTAAATCCAATGCATTCACAGGGTATTAACATTTTAAATGTTTGTCATTTCCACCAACTGCAGAATTATCCAAGTAAACCAAAATCACTTTATCATAGATGTAGGCAATGATTATTAATTCTTTTTTTAAAGAACCTAAAGTCCAAAATTTTAGCCCAGATAGTTGTATTGTGCATTTCACCTTGTAGATGATTTTTAAAAATAGTGTGTAGAAATGAATAGTTTCAAACTATGTAAATATATTATGCCCCATTATCAATCCACTAAATCAAAAGCAATTGCCAAGCTGAATAAGTTACAAAGAAATAATAATTCTGACTTGAACAGAAATGTGCAGTGTTTTCAAAGCTCTTAACAGTTACCTGTTATGCCAAGCGAGCCAAGAAATCATGGAACACCGGGACAAAGACAGAGTTAAAAACTGAAAGGAGTTTATTCACGCATGTAGACTCCACCCTCTAGGAGAAGTGAAGCCCGGAAGCAGAGGACAATACAGCTTTTATAGGTAACTCAAACAAAGAAGCTCAGGGAGAGGTCAACATGTCCTTCAACCAGTTGTAAATTATCTTTCACAACCCAGCTATCTTGTCAAGATAGGACATTCTATGGCTACAAGGTTCGGCAGTTACAGGGAGGCACCAGGTACCATCTGTTCTCAGGGAGCGATAAAGCATACCTACAGAAGCAGAGTGAGTGGTTAGAAGGGTGGTTACAAAAAATACTTCTTTAAGGGAATTCCAGCACTCTGTAAGGGGAGTGGTATGAGGGGAGTTCATTCGCAGGCCAAGATGGCTTTGCTTAGGTTTACTTTTGGCCTCACATTACCCACTAATATAATCTCCAAAGTTTAACCTAGAGTTGGAAGATAAGTTTCACAGTAATCTCATTTTAACCTCCTTCACATTCATTTTAATATATTACTAAGATGTTTATATTCTATGTCACAATGGAGCTTTCCAGAGATCACAATTTACAGTTTCAATTTGTACACATGTAGCTCGCTAACATAAGAGACAGTTACTGTACAAAAGATCCCTAAAAAGAAAAAATAAGACCACACCCTACACAGAACTCTGAATGTGGTATGATTTAAAATAGATTAATGCAACATGACTTTTAATATTTTAGTAACTTTCTAAATACCTGCATGTAAAATTGCCTATTTAGTATGACAGCTATAATTTTATTCATTGAGAAATTGTGTATTAATTTCCTTCAATCATTTCCACCTTATCTCAAACTCTCTTTGACTTGCTTTATCTGATGCAGTGAATTTCAAACTTTTTATGAAAAGGAGACTGAAGGAAAGCAATAAACTATAAACAGAAAAGAGTTCTCAAATTAATCCTTTAAGGCTCCCAGCCCAGAGGAAGGGGCTTCTGGGCCGCTGTTTCACTGATCTCACCCCTGAGGAAGGGGCTTCTGGGCTGCCATTTCACCACTCCGAGCCCAGAGGAAGGGGCTTCTAGGCCAACATTCCACCACTCCCAGCCCAGAGGAAGGGGCTTCTGGGCTTCCGTCCAACCTTTACCAGGGCAGAGGAGGTGAGTTGTGCAGGCACCAACAGCAATCCCCCATCAAAATGAGAAGACACGTAAACAAGCCTCAAGAACAGACTTCCAGATCACCTACAACAACCCCAATGGGAAAGGAGAAGGAACACTCTGATACACAATCACCTGGACTCCCTGAACTGGCAACAAAAGAGGATCTGGAAAAAATGAAATCAGAAATAATTACTCACATAACAGCAGAGATTGTGCCCCTAGTGCAAGACATGATTAATAAATCTAGAAAGGACACAGATAAAAAAATACAAGAGTGGAAGAACATGATGGAATCCCAACATAGGAAACAAATGGAATCCATAAAACAGATACAAAGAGATTTCCAGGAGATTAAAAACTTCGTTGAAAGTCTACACAGCAGAATGAACCAATGTGAGGACAGAATTTCAGATATAGAAGATAAAATTGCAATTAATGACCAGAAAAAGAAAAATTGCTTTAAAATTGTAAGGGACCAGGAAAAATCAATCCAGCACCTGCTAGACGATGCAAAGAAGAATAACATAAGACTGACTGGAGTCAATGAAAAAACAGGAGAGAGTGCAGATGACATAAAAAAATTGTTCACAGAACTAATGGCAGAAAACTTCCTAAGCAGGGGGAAAGAACTTGACATATAGATAAGTGAGGCATATAGGACTCCAAATAGCCTTGATCAAAAAAATCTACACATAGGCATA